>CALUEK010000302.1:0-62438 GCA_944039245.1 Nebria salina | reverse complement strand
TAGTTATTTAGTTATTTAGTTATTTAGTTATTTAGTTATTTAGTTATTTAGTTATTTAGTTATTTAGTTATTTAGTTATTTAGTTATTTAGTTATTTAGTTATTTAGTTATTTAGTTATTTAGTTATTTAGTTATTTAGTTATTTAGTTATTTAGTTATTTAGTTATTTAGTTATTTAGTTATTTAGTTATTTAGTTATTTAGTTATTTAGTTATTTAGTTATTTAGTTATTTAGTTATTTAGTTATTTAGTTATTTAGTTATTTAGTTATTTAGTTATTTAGTTATTTAGTTATTTAGTTATTTAGTTATTTAGTTATTTAGTTATTTAGTTATTTAGTTATTTAGTTATTTAGTTATTTAGTTATTTAGTTATTTAGTTATTTAGTTATTTAGTTATTTAGTTATTTAGTTATTTAGTTATTTAGTTATTTAGTTATTTAGTTATTTAGTTATTTAGTTATTTAGTTATTTAGTTATTTAGTTATTTAGTTATTTAGTTATTTAGTTATTTAGTTATTTAGTTATTTAGTTATTTAGTTATTTAGTTATTTAGTTATTTAGTTATTTAGTTATTTAGTTATTTAGTTATTTAGTTATTTAGTTATTTAGTTATTTAGTTATTTAGTTATTTAGTTATTTAGTTATTTAGTTATTTAGTTATTTAGTTATTTAGTTATTTAGTTATTTAGTTATTTAGTTATTTAGTTATTTAGTTATTTAGTTATTTAGTTATTTAGTTATTTAGTTATTTAGTTATTTAGTTATTTAGTTATTTAGTTATTTAGTTATTTAGTTATTTAGTTATTTAGTTATTTAGTTATTTAGTTATTTAGTTATTTAGTTATTTAGTTATTTAGTTATTTAGTTATTTAGTTATTTAGTTATTTAGTTATTTAGTTATTTAGTTATTTAGTTATTTAGTTATTTAGTTATTTAGTTATTTAGTTATTTAGTTATTTAGTTATTTAGTTATTTAGTTATTTAGTTATTTAGTTATTTAGTTATTTAGTTATTTAGTTATTTAGTTATTTAGTTATTTAGTTATTTAGTTATTTAGTTATTTAGTTATTTAGTTATTTAGTTATTTAGTTATTTAGTTATTTAGTTATTTAGTTATTTAGTTATTTAGTTATTTAGTTATTTAGTTATTTAGTTATTTAGTTATTTAGTTATTTAGTTATTTAGTTATTTAGTTATTTAGTTATTTAGTTATTTAGTTATTTAGTTATTTAGTTATTTAGTTATTTAGTTATTTAGTTATTTAGTTATTTAGTTATTTAGTTATTTAGTTATTTAGTTATTTAGTTATTTAGTTATTTAGTTATTTAGTTATTTAGTTATTTAGTTATTTAGTTATTTAGTTATTTAGTTATTTAGTTATTTAGTTATTTAGTTATTTAGTTATTTAGTTATTTAGTTATTTAGTTATTTAGTTATTTAGTTATTTAGTTATTTAGTTATTTAGTTATTTAGTTATTTAGTTATTTAGTTATTTAGTTATTTAGTTATTTAGTTATTTAGTTATTTAGTTATTTAGTTATTTAGTTATTTAGTTATTTAGTTATTTAGTTATTTAGTTATTTAGTTATTTAGTTATTTAGTTATTTAGTTATTTAGTTATTTAGTTATTTAGTTATTTAGTTATTTAGTTATTTAGTTATTTAGTTATTTAGTTATTTAGTTATTTAGTTATTTAGTTATTTAGTTATTTAGTTATTTAGTTATTTAGTTATTTAGTTATTTAGTTATTTAGTTATTTAGTTATTTAGTTATTTAGTTATTTAGTTATTTAGTTATTTAGTTATTTAGTTATTTAGTTATTTAGTTATTTAGTTATTTAGTTATTTAGTTATTTAGTTATTTAGTTATTTAGTTATTTAGTTATTTAGTTATTTAGTTATTTAGTTATTTAGTTATTTAGTTATTTAGTTATTTAGTTATTTAGTTATTTAGTTATTTAGTTATTTAGTTATTTAGTTATTTAGTTATTTAGTTATTTAGTTATTTAGTTATTTAGTTATTTAGTTATTTAGTTATTTAGTTATTTAGTTATTTAGTTATTTAGTTATTTAGTTATTTAGTTATTTAGTTATTTAGTTATTTAGTTATTTAGTTATTTAGTTATTTAGTTATTTAGTTATTTAGTTATTTAGTTATTTAGTTATTTAGTTATTTAGTTATTTAGTTATTTAGTTATTTAGTTATTTAGTTATTTAGTTATTTAGTTATTTAGTTATTTAGTTATTTAGTTATTTAGTTATTTAGTTATTTAGTTATTTAGTTATTTAGTTATTTAGTTATTTAGTTATTTAGTTATTTAGTTATTTAGTTATTTAGTTATTTAGTTATTTAGTTATTTAGTTATTTAGTTTTTAGTTATTTAGTTATTTAGTTATTTAGTTATTTAGATATTTAGTTATTTAGTTATTTAGTTATTTAGTTATTTAGTTATTTAGTTATTTAGTTATTTAGTTATTTAGTTATTTAGTTATTTAGTTATTTAGTTATTTAGTTATTTAGTTATTTAGTTATTTAGTTATTTAGTTATTTAGTTATTTAGTTATTTAGTTATTTAGTTATTTAGTTATTTAGTTATTTAGTTATTTAGTTATTTAGTTATTTAGTTATTTAGTTATTTAGTTATTTAGTTATTTAGTTATTTAGTTATTTAGTTATTTAGTTATTTAGTTATTTAGTTATTTAGTTATTTAGTTATTTAGTTATTTAGTTATTTAGTTATTTAGTTATTTAGTTATTTAGTTATTTAGTTATTTAGTTATTTAGTTATTTAGTTATTTAGTTATTTAGTTATTTAGTTATTTAGTTATTTAGTTATTTAGTTATTTAGTTATTTAGTTATTTAGTTATTTAGTTATTTAGTTATTTAGTTATTTAGTTATTTAGTTATTTAGTTATTTAGTTATTTAGTTATTTAGTTATTTAGTTATTTAGTTATTTAGTTATTTAGTTATTTAGTTATTTAGTTATTTAGTTATTTAGTTATTTAGTTATTTAGTTATTTAGTTATTTAGTTATTTAGTTATTTAGTTATTTAGTTATTTAGTTATTTAGTTATTTAGTTATTTAGTTATTTAGTTATTTAGTTATTTAGTTATTTAGTTATTTAGTTATTTAGTTATTTAGTTATTTAGTTATTTAGTTATTTAGTTATTTAGTTATTTAGTTATTTAGTTATTTAGTTATTTAGTTATTTAGTTATTTAGTTATTTAGTTATTTAGTTATTTAGTTATTTAGTTATTTAGTTATTTAGTTATTTAGTTATTTAGTTATTTAGTTATTTAGTTATTTAGTTATTTAGTTATTTAGTTATTTAGTTATTTAGTTATTTAGTTATTTAGTTATTTAGTTATTTAGTTATTTAGTTATTTAGTTATTTAGTTATTTAGTTATTTAGTTATTTAGTTATTTAGTTATTTAGTTATTTAGTTATTTAGTTATTTAGTTATTTAGTTATTTAGTTATTTAGTTATTTAGTTATTTAGTTATTTAGTTATTTAGTTATTTAGTTATTTAGTTATTTAGTTATTTAGTTATTTAGTTATTTAGTTATTTAGTTATTTAGTTATTTAGTTATTTAGTTATTTAGTTATTTAGTTATTTAGTTATTTAGTTATTTAGTTATTTAGTTATTTAGTTATTTAGTTATTTAGTTATTTAGTTATTTAGTTATTTAGTTATTTAGTTATTTAGTTATTTAGTTATTTAGTTATTTAGTTATTTAGTTATTTAGTTATTTAGTTATTTAGTTATTTAGTTATTTAGTTATTTAGTTATTTAGTTATTTAGTTATTTAGTTATTTAGTTATTTAGTTATTTAGTTATTTAGTTATTTAGTTATTTAGTTATTTAGTTATTTAGTTATTTAGTTATTTAGTTATTTAGTTATTTAGTTATTTAGTTATTTAGTTATTTAGTTATTTAGTTATTTAGTTATTTAGTTATTTAGTTATTTAGTTATTTAGTTATTTAGTTATTTAGTTATTTAGTTATTTAGTTATTTAGTTATTTAGTTATTTAGTTATTTAGTTATTTAGTTATTTAGTTATTTAGTTATTTAGTTATTTAGTTATTTAGTTATTTAGTTATTTAGTTATTTAGTTATTTAGTTATTTAGTTATTTAGTTATTTAGTTATTTAGTTATTTAGTTATTTAGTTATTTAGTTATTTAGTTATTTAGTTATTTAGTTATTTAGTTATTTAGTTATTTAGTTATTTAGTTATTTAGTTATTTAGTTATTTAGTTATTTAGTTATTTAGTTATTTAGTTATTTAGTTATTTAGTTATTTAGTTATTTAGTTATTTAGTTATTTAGTTATTTAGTTATTTAGTTATTTAGTTATTTAGTTATTTAGTTATTTAGTTATTTAGTTATTTAGTTATTTAGTTATTTAGTTATTTAGTTATTTAGTTATTTAGTTATTTAGTTATTTAGTTATTTAGTTATTTAGTTATTTAGTTATTTAGTTATTTAGTTATTTAGTTATTTAGTTATTTAGTTATTTAGTTATTTAGTTATTTAGTTATTTAGTTATTTAGTTATTTAGTTATTTAGTTATTTAGTTATTTAGTTATTTAGTTATTTAGTTATTTAGTTATTTAGTTATTTAGTTATTTAGTTATTTAGTTATTTAGTTATTTAGTTATTTAGTTATTTAGTTATTTAGTTATTTAGTTATTTAGTTATTTAGTTATTTAGTTATTTAGTTATTTAGTTATTTAGTTATTTAGTTATTTAGTTATTTAGTTATTTAGTTATTTAGTTATTTAGTTATTTAGTTATTTAGTTATTTAGTTATTTAGTTATTTAGTTATTTAGTTATTTAGTTATTTAGTTATTTAGTTATTTAGTTATTTAGTTATTTAGTTATTTAGTTATTTAGTTATTTAGTTATTTAGTTATTTAGTTATTTAGTTATTTAGTTATTTAGTTATTTAGTTATTTAGTTATTTAGTTATTTAGTTATTTAGTTATTTAGTTATTTAGTTATTTAGTTATTTAGTTATTTAGTTATTTAGTTATTTAGTTATTTAGTTATTTAGTTATTTAGTTATTTAGTTATTTAGTTATTTAGTTATTTAGTTATTTAGTTATTTAGTTATTTAGTTATTTAGTTATTTAGTTATTTAGTTATTTAGTTATTTAGTTATTTAGTTATTTAGTTATTTAGTTATTTAGTTATTTAGTTATTTAGTTATTTAGTTATTTAGTTATTTAGTTATTTAGTTATTTAGTTATTTAGTTATTTAGTTATTTAGTTATTTAGTTATTTAGTTATTTAGTTATTTAGTTATTTAGTTATTTAGTTATTTAGTTATTTAGTTATTTAGTTATTTAGTTATTTAGTTATTTAGTTATTTAGTTATTTAGTTATTTAGTTATTTAGTTATTTAGTTATTTAGTTATTTAGTTATTTAGTTATTTAGTTATTTAGTTATTTAGTTATTTAGTTATTTAGTTATTTAGTTATTTAGTTATTTAGTTATTTAGTTATTTAGTTATTTAGTTATTTAGTTATTTAGTTATTTAGTTATTTAGTTATTTAGTTATTTAGTTATTTAGTTATTTAGTTATTTAGTTATTTAGTTATTTAGTTATTTAGTTATTTAGTTATTTAGTTATTTAGTTATTTAGTTATTTAGTTATTTAGTTATTTAGTTATTTAGTTATTTAGTTATTTAGTTATTTAGTTATTTAGTTATTTAGTTATTTAGTTATTTAGTTATTTAGTTATTTAGTTATTTAGTTATTTAGTTATTTAGTTATTTAGTTATTTAGTTATTTAGTTATTTAGTTATTTAGTTATTTAGTTATTTAGTTATTTAGTTATTTAGTTATTTAGTTATTTAGTTATTTAGTTATTTAGTTATTTAGTTATTTAGTTATTTAGTTATTTAGTTATTTAGTTATTTAGTTATTTAGTTATTTAGTTATTTAGTTATTTAGTTATTTAGTTATTTAGTTATTTAGTTATTTAGTTATTTAGTTATTTAGTTATTTAGTTATTTAGTTATTTAGTTATTTAGTTATTTAGTTATTTAGTTATTTAGTTATTTAGTTATTTAGTTATTTAGTTATTTAGTTATTTAGTTATTTAGTTATTTAGTTATTTAGTTATTTAGTTATTTAGTTATTTAGTTATTTAGTTATTTAGTTATTTAGTTATTTAGTTATTTAGTTATTTAGTTATTTAGTTATTTAGTTATTTAGTTATTTAGTTATTTAGTTATTTAGTTATTTAGTTATTTAGTTATTTAGTTATTTAGTTATTTAGTTATTTAGTTATTTAGTTATTTAGTTATTTAGTTATTTAGTTATTTAGTTATTTAGTTATTTAGTTATTTAGTTATTTAGTTATTTAGTTATTTAGTTATTTAGTTATTTAGTTATTTAGTTATTTAGTTATTTAGTTATTTAGTTATTTAGTTATTTAGTTATTTAGTTATTTAGTTATTTAGTTATTTAGTTATTTAGTTATTTAGTTATTTAGTTATTTAGTTATTTAGTTATTTAGTTATTTAGTTATTTAGTTATTTAGTTATTTAGTTATTTAGTTATTTAGTTATTTAGTTATTTAGTTATTTAGTTATTTAGTTATTTAGTTATTTAGTTATTTAGTTATTTAGTTATTTAGTTATTTAGTTATTTAGTTATTTAGTTATTTAGTTATTTAGTTATTTAGTTATTTAGTTATTTAGTTATTTAGTTATTTAGTTATTTAGTTATTTAGTTATTTAGTTATTTAGTTATTTAGTTATTTAGTTATTTAGTTATTTAGTTATTTAGTTATTTAGTTATTTAGTTATTTAGTTATTTAGTTATTTAGTTATTTAGTTATTTAGTTATTTAGTTATTTAGTTATTTAGTTATTTAGTTATTTAGTTATTTAGTTATTTAGTTATTTAGTTATTTAGTTATTTAGTTATTTAGTTATTTAGTTATTTAGTTATTTAGTTATTTAGTTATTTAGTTATTTAGTTATTTAGTTATTTAGTTATTTAGTTATTTAGTTATTTAGTTATTTAGTTATTTAGTTATTTAGTTATTTAGTTATTTAGTTATTTAGTTATTTAGTTATTTAGTTATTTAGTTATTTAGTTATTTAGTTATTTAGTTATTTAGTTATTTAGTTATTTAGTTATTTAGTTATTTAGTTATTTAGTTATTTAGTTATTTAGTTATTTAGTTATTTAGTTATTTAGTTATTTAGTTATTTAGTTATTTAGTTATTTAGTTATTTAGTTATTTAGTTATTTAGTTATTTAGTTATTTAGTTATTTAGTTATTTAGTTATTTAGTTATTTAGTTATTTAGTTATTTAGTTATTTAGTTATTTAGTTATTTAGTTATTTAGTTATTTAGTTATTTAGTTATTTAGTTATTTAGTTATTTAGTTATTTAGTTATTTAGTTATTTAGTTATTTAGTTATTTAGTTATTTAGTTATTTAGTTATTTAGTTATTTAGTTATTTAGTTATTTAGTTATTTAGTTATTTAGTTATTTAGTTATTTAGTTATTTAGTTATTTAGTTATTTAGTTATTTAGTTATTTAGTTATTTAGTTATTTAGTTATTTAGTTATTTAGTTATTTAGTTATTTAGTTATTTAGTTATTTAGTTATTTAGTTATTTAGTTATTTAGTTATTTAGTTATTTAGTTATTTAGTTATTTAGTTATTTAGTTATTTAGTTATTTAGTTATTTAGTTATTTAGTTATTTAGTTATTTAGTTATTTAGTTATTTAGTTATTTAGTTATTTAGTTATTTAGTTATTTAGTTATTTAGTTATTTAGTTATTTAGTTATTTAGTTATTTAGTTATTTAGTTATTTAGTTATTTAGTTATTTAGTTATTTAGTTATTTAGTTATTTAGTTATTTAGTTATTTAGTTATTTAGTTATTTAGTTATTTAGTTATTTAGTTATTTAGTTATTTAGTTATTTAGTTATTTAGTTATTTAGTTATTTAGTTATTTAGTTATTTAGTTATTTAGTTATTTAGTTATTTAGTTATTTAGTTATTTAGTTATTTAGTTATTTAGTTATTTAGTTATTTAGTTATTTAGTTATTTAGTTATTTAGTTATTTAGTTATTTAGTTATTTAGTTATTTAGTTATTTAGTTATTTAGTTATTTAGTTATTTAGTTATTTAGTTATTTAGTTATTTAGTTATTTAGTTATTTAGTTATTTAGTTATTTAGTTATTTAGTTATTTAGTTATTTAGTTATTTAGTTATTTAGTTATTTAGTTATTTAGTTATTTAGTTATTTAGTTATTTAGTTATTTAGTTATTTAGTTATTTAGTTATTTAGTTATTTAGTTATTTAGTTATTTAGTTATTTAGTTATTTAGTTATTTAGTTATTTAGTTATTTAGTTATTTAGTTATTTAGTTATTTAGTTATTTAGTTATTTAGTTATTTAGTTATTTAGTTATTTAGTTATTTAGTTATTTAGTTATTTAGTTATTTAGTTATTTAGTTATTTAGTTATTTAGTTATTTAGTTATTTAGTTATTTAGTTATTTAGTTATTTAGTTATTTAGTTATTTAGTTATTTAGTTATTTAGTTATTTAGTTATTTAGTTATTTAGTTATTTAGTTATTTAGTTATTTAGTTATTTAGTTATTTAGTTATTTAGTTATTTAGTTATTTAGTTATTTAGTTATTTAGTTATTTAGTTATTTAGTTATTTAGTTATTTAGTTATTTAGTTATTTAGTTATTTAGTTATTTAGTTATTTAGTTATTTAGTTATTTAGTTATTTAGTTATTTAGTTATTTAGTTATTTAGTTATTTAGTTATTTAGTTATTTAGTTATTTAGTTATTTAGTTATTTAGTTATTTAGTTATTTAGTTATTTAGTTATTTAGTTATTTAGTTATTTAGTTATTTAGTTATTTAGTTATTTAGTTATTTAGTTATTTAGTTATTTAGTTATTTAGTTATTTAGTTATTTAGTTATTTAGTTATTTAGTTATTTAGTTATTTAGTTATTTAGTTATTTAGTTATTTAGTTATTTAGTTATTTAGTTATTTAGTTATTTAGTTATTTAGTTATTTAGTTATTTAGTTATTTAGTTATTTAGTTATTTAGTTATTTAGTTATTTAGTTATTTAGTTATTTAGTTATTTAGTTATTTAGTTATTTAGTTATTTAGTTATTTAGTTATTTAGTTATTTAGTTATTTAGTTATTTAGTTATTTAGTTATTTAGTTATTTAGTTATTTAGTTATTTAGTTATTTAGTTATTTAGTTATTTAGTTATTTAGTTATTTAGTTATTTAGTTATTTAGTTATTTAGTTATTTAGTTATTTAGTTATTTAGTTATTTAGTTATTTAGTTATTTAGTTATTTAGTTATTTAGTTATTTAGTTATTTAGTTATTTAGTTATTTAGTTATTTAGTTATTTAGTTATTTAGTTATTTAGTTATTTAGTTATTTAGTTATTTAGTTATTTAGTTATTTAGTTATTTAGTTATTTAGTTATTTAGTTATTTAGTTATTTAGTTATTTAGTTATTTAGTTATTTAGTTATTTAGTTATTTAGTTATTTAGTTATTTAGTTATTTAGTTATTTAGTTATTTAGTTATTTAGTTATTTAGTTATTTAGTTATTTAGTTATTTAGTTATTTAGTTATTTAGTTATTTAGTTATTTAGTTATTTAGTTATTTAGTTATTTAGTTATTTAGTTATTTAGTTATTTAGTTATTTAGTTATTTAGTTATTTAGTTATTTAGTTATTTAGTTATTTAGTTATTTAGTTATTTAGTTATTTAGTTATTTAGTTATTTAGTTATTTAGTTATTTAGTTATTTAGTTATTTAGTTATTTAGTTATTTAGTTATTTAGTTATTTAGTTATTTAGTTATTTAGTTATTTAGTTATTTAGTTATTTAGTTATTTAGTTATTTAGTTATTTAGTTATTTAGTTATTTAGTTATTTAGTTATTTAGTTATTTAGTTATTTAGTTATTTAGTTATTTAGTTATTTAGTTATTTAGTTATTTAGTTATTTAGTTATTTAGTTATTTAGTTATTTAGTTATTTAGTTATTTAGTTATTTAGTTATTTAGTTATTTAGTTATTTAGTTATTTAGTTATTTAGTTATTTAGTTATTTAGTTATTTAGTTATTTAGTTATTTAGTTATTTAGTTATTTAGTTATTTAGTTATTTAGTTATTTAGTTATTTAGTTATTTAGTTATTTAGTTATTTAGTTATTTAGTTATTTAGTTATTTAGTTATTTAGTTATTTAGTTATTTAGTTATTTAGTTATTTAGTTATTTAGTTATTTAGTTATTTAGTTATTTAGTTATTTAGTTATTTAGTTATTTAGTTATTTAGTTATTTAGTTATTTAGTTATTTAGTTATTTAGTTATTTAGTTATTTAGTTATTTAGTTATTTAGTTATTTAGTTATTTAGTTATTTAGTTATTTAGTTATTTAGTTATTTAGTTATTTAGTTATTTAGTTATTTAGTTATTTAGTTATTTAGTTATTTAGTTATTTAGTTATTTAGTTATTTAGTTATTTAGTTATTTAGTTATTTAGTTATTTAGTTATTTAGTTATTTAGTTATTTAGTTATTTAGTTATTTAGTTATTTAGTTATTTAGTTATTTAGTTATTTAGTTATTTAGTTATTTAGTTATTTAGTTATTTAGTTATTTAGTTATTTAGTTATTTAGTTATTTAGTTATTTAGTTATTTAGTTATTTAGTTATTTAGTTATTTAGTTATTTAGTTATTTAGTTATTTAGTTATTTAGTTATTTAGTTATTTAGTTATTTAGTTATTTAGTTATTTAGTTATTTAGTTATTTAGTTATTTAGTTATTTAGTTATTTAGTTATTTAGTTATTTAGTTATTTAGTTATTTAGTTATTTAGTTATTTAGTTATTTAGTTATTTAGTTATTTAGTTATTTAGTTATTTAGTTATTTAGTTATTTAGTTATTTAGTTATTTAGTTATTTAGTTATTTAGTTATTTAGTTATTTAGTTATTTAGTTATTTAGTTATTTAGTTATTTAGTTATTTAGTTATTTAGTTATTTAGTTATTTAGTTATTTAGTTATTTAGTTATTTAGTTATTTAGTTATTTAGTTATTTAGTTATTTAGTTATTTAGTTATTTAGTTATTTAGTTATTTAGTTATTTAGTTATTTAGTTATTTAGTTATTTAGTTATTTAGTTATTTAGTTATTTAGTTATTTAGTTATTTAGTTATTTAGTTATTTAGTTATTTAGTTATTTAGTTATTTAGTTATTTAGTTATTTAGTTATTTAGTTATTTAGTTATTTAGTTATTTAGTTATTTAGTTATTTAGTTATTTAGTTATTTAGTTATTTAGTTATTTAGTTATTTAGTTATTTAGTTATTTAGTTATTTAGTTATTTAGTTATTTAGTTATTTAGTTATTTAGTTATTTAGTTATTTAGTTATTTAGTTATTTAGTTATTTAGTTATTTAGTTATTTAGTTATTTAGTTATTTAGTTATTTAGTTATTTAGTTATTTAGTTATTTAGTTATTTAGTTATTTAGTTATTTAGTTATTTAGTTATTTAGTTATTTAGTTATTTAGTTATTTAGTTATTTAGTTATTTAGTTATTTAGTTATTTAGTTATTTAGTTATTTAGTTATTTAGTTATTTAGTTATTTAGTTATTTAGTTATTTAGTTATTTAGTTATTTAGTTATTTAGTTATTTAGTTATTTAGTTATTTAGTTATTTAGTTATTTAGTTATTTAGTTATTTAGTTATTTAGTTATTTAGTTATTTAGTTATTTAGTTATTTAGTTATTTAGTTATTTAGTTATTTAGTTATTTAGTTATTTAGTTATTTAGTTATTTAGTTATTTAGTTATTTAGTTATTTAGTTATTTAGTTATTTAGTTATTTAGTTATTTAGTTATTTAGTTATTTAGTTATTTAGTTATTTAGTTATTTAGTTATTTAGTTATTTAGTTATTTAGTTATTTAGTTATTTAGTTATTTAGTTATTTAGTTATTTAGTTATTTAGTTATTTAGTTATTTAGTTATTTAGTTATTTAGTTATTTAGTTATTTAGTTATTTAGTTATTTAGTTATTTAGTTATTTAGTTATTTAGTTATTTAGTTATTTAGTTATTTAGTTATTTAGTTATTTAGTTATTTAGTTATTTAGTTATTTAGTTATTTAGTTATTTAGTTATTTAGTTATTTAGTTATTTAGTTATTTAGTTATTTAGTTATTTAGTTATTTAGTTATTTAGTTATTTAGTTATTTAGTTATTTAGTTATTTAGTTATTTAGTTATTTAGTTATTTAGTTATTTAGTTATTTAGTTATTTAGTTATTTAGTTATTTAGTTATTTAGTTATTTAGTTATTTAGTTATTTAGTTATTTAGTTATTTAGTTATTTAGTTATTTAGTTATTTAGTTATTTAGTTATTTAGTTATTTAGTTATTTAGTTATTTAGTTATTTAGTTATTTAGTTATTTAGTTATTTAGTTATTTAGTTATTTAGTTATTTAGTTATTTAGTTATTTAGTTATTTAGTTATTTAGTTATTTAGTTATTTAGTTATTTAGTTATTTAGTTATTTAGTTATTTAGTTATTTAGTTATTTAGTTATTTAGTTATTTAGTTATTTAGTTATTTAGTTATTTAGTTATTTAGTTATTTAGTTATTTAGTTATTTAGTTATTTAGTTATTTAGTTATTTAGTTATTTAGTTATTTAGTTATTTAGTTATTTAGTTATTTAGTTATTTAGTTATTTAGTTATTTAGTTATTTAGTTATTTAGTTATTTAGTTATTTAGTTATTTAGTTATTTAGTTATTTAGTTATTTAGTTATTTAGTTATTTAGTTATTTAGTTATTTAGTTATTTAGTTATTTAGTTATTTAGTTATTTAGTTATTTAGTTATTTAGTTATTTAGTTATTTAGTTATTTAGTTATTTAGTTATTTAGTTATTTAGTTATTTAGTTATTTAGTTATTTAGTTATTTAGTTATTTAGTTATTTAGTTATTTAGTTATTTAGTTATTTAGTTATTTAGTTATTTAGTTATTTAGTTATTTAGTTATTTAGTTATTTAGTTATTTAGTTATTTAGTTATTTAGTTATTTAGTTATTTAGTTATTTAGTTATTTAGTTATTTAGTTATTTAGTTATTTAGTTATTTAGTTATTTAGTTATTTAGTTATTTAGTTATTTAGTTATTTAGTTATTTAGTTATTTAGTTATTTAGTTATTTAGTTATTTAGTTATTTAGTTATTTAGTTATTTAGTTATTTAGTTATTTAGTTATTTAGTTATTTAGTTATTTAGTTATTTAGTTATTTAGTTATTTAGTTATTTAGTTATTTAGTTATTTAGTTATTTAGTTATTTAGTTATTTAGTTATTTAGTTATTTAGTTATTTAGTTATTTAGTTATTTAGTTATTTAGTTATTTAGTTATTTAGTTATTTAGTTATTTAGTTATTTAGTTATTTAGTTATTTAGTTATTTAGTTATTTAGTTATTTAGTTATTTAGTTATTTAGTTATTTAGTTATTTAGTTATTTAGTTATTTAGTTATTTAGTTATTTAGTTATTTAGTTATTTAGTTATTTAGTTATTTAGTTATTTAGTTATTTAGTTATTTAGTTATTTAGTTATTTAGTTATTTAGTTATTTAGTTATTTAGTTATTTAGTTATTTAGTTATTTAGTTATTTAGTTATTTAGTTATTTAGTTATTTAGTTATTTAGTTATTTAGTTATTTAGTTATTTAGTTATTTAGTTATTTAGTTATTTAGTTATTTAGTTATTTAGTTATTTAGTTATTTAGTTATTTAGTTATTTAGTTATTTAGTTATTTAGTTATTTAGTTATTTAGTTATTTAGTTATTTAGTTATTTAGTTATTTAGTTATTTAGTTATTTAGTTATTTAGTTATTTAGTTATTTAGTTATTTAGTTATTTAGTTATTTAGTTATTTAGTTATTTAGTTATTTAGTTATTTAGTTATTTAGTTATTTAGTTATTTAGTTATTTAGTTATTTAGTTATTTAGTTATTTAGTTATTTAGTTATTTAGTTATTTAGTTATTTAGTTATTTAGTTATTTAGTTATTTAGTTATTTAGTTATTTAGTTATTTAGTTATTTAGTTATTTAGTTATTTAGTTATTTAGTTATTTAGTTATTTAGTTATTTAGTTATTTAGTTATTTAGTTATTTAGTTATTTAGTTATTTAGTTATTTAGTTATTTAGTTATTTAGTTATTTAGTTATTTAGTTATTTAGTTATTTAGTTATTTAGTTATTTAGTTATTTAGTTATTTAGTTATTTAGTTATTTAGTTATTTAGTTATTTAGTTATTTAGTTATTTAGTTATTTAGTTATTTAGTTATTTAGTTATTTAGTTATTTAGTTATTTAGTTATTTAGTTATTTAGTTATTTAGTTATTTAGTTATTTAGTTATTTAGTTATTTAGTTATTTAGTTATTTAGTTATTTAGTTATTTAGTTATTTAGTTATTTAGTTATTTAGTTATTTAGTTATTTAGTTATTTAGTTATTTAGTTATTTAGTTATTTAGTTATTTAGTTATTTAGTTATTTAGTTATTTAGTTATTTAGTTATTTAGTTATTTAGTTATTTAGTTATTTAGTTATTTAGTTATTTAGTTATTTAGTTATTTAGTTATTTAGTTATTTAGTTATTTAGTTATTTAGTTATTTAGTTATTTAGTTATTTAGTTATTTAGTTATTTAGTTATTTAGTTATTTAGTTATTTAGTTATTTAGTTATTTAGTTATTTAGTTATTTAGTTATTTAGTTATTTAGTTATTTAGTTATTTAGTTATTTAGTTATTTAGTTATTTAGTTATTTAGTTATTTAGTTATTTAGTTATTTAGTTATTTAGTTATTTAGTTATTTAGTTATTTAGTTATTTAGTTATTTAGTTATTTAGTTATTTAGTTATTTAGTTATTTAGTTATTTAGTTATTTAGTTATTTAGTTATTTAGTTATTTAGTTATTTAGTTATTTAGTTATTTAGTTATTTAGTTATTTAGTTATTTAGTTATTTAGTTATTTAGTTATTTAGTTATTTAGTTATTTAGTTATTTAGTTATTTAGTTATTTAGTTATTTAGTTATTTAGTTATTTAGTTATTTAGTTATTTAGTTATTTAGTTATTTAGTTATTTAGTTATTTAGTTATTTAGTTATTTAGTTATTTAGTTATTTAGTTATTTAGTTATTTAGTTATTTAGTTATTTAGTTATTTAGTTATTTAGTTATTTAGTTATTTAGTTATTTAGTTATTTAGTTATTTAGTTATTTAGTTATTTAGTTATTTAGTTATTTAGTTATTTAGTTATTTAGTTATTTAGTTATTTAGTTATTTAGTTATTTAGTTATTTAGTTATTTAGTTATTTAGTTATTTAGTTATTTAGTTATTTAGTTATTTAGTTATTTAGTTATTTAGTTATTTAGTTATTTAGTTATTTAGTTATTTAGTTATTTAGTTATTTAGTTATTTAGTTATTTAGTTATTTAGTTATTTAGTTATTTAGTTATTTAGTTATTTAGTTATTTAGTTATTTAGTTATTTAGTTATTTAGTTATTTAGTTATTTAGTTATTTAGTTATTTAGTTATTTAGTTATTTAGTTATTTAGTTATTTAGTTATTTAGTTATTTAGTTATTTAGTTATTTAGTTATTTAGTTATTTAGTTATTTAGTTATTTAGTTATTTAGTTATTTAGTTATTTAGTTATTTAGTTATTTAGTTATTTAGTTATTTAGTTATTTAGTTATTTAGTTATTTAGTTATTTAGTTATTTAGTTATTTAGTTATTTAGTTATTTAGTTATTTAGTTATTTAGTTATTTAGTTATTTAGTTATTTAGTTATTTAGTTATTTAGTTATTTAGTTATTTAGTTATTTAGTTATTTAGTTATTTAGTTATTTAGTTATTTAGTTATTTAGTTATTTAGTTATTTAGTTATTTAGTTATTTAGTTATTTAGTTATTTAGTTATTTAGTTATTTAGTTATTTAGTTATTTAGTTATTTAGTTATTTAGTTATTTAGTTATTTAGTTATTTAGTTATTTAGTTATTTAGTTATTTAGTTATTTAGTTATTTAGTTATTTAGTTATTTAGTTATTTAGTTATTTAGTTATTTAGTTATTTAGTTATTTAGTTATTTAGTTATTTAGTTATTTAGTTATTTAGTTATTTAGTTATTTAGTTATTTAGTTATTTAGTTATTTAGTTATTTAGTTATTTAGTTATTTAGTTATTTAGTTATTTAGTTATTTAGTTATTTAGTTATTTAGTTATTTAGTTATTTAGTTATTTAGTTATTTAGTTATTTAGTTATTTAGTTATTTAGTTATTTAGTTATTTAGTTATTTAGTTATTTAGTTATTTAGTTATTTAGTTATTTAGTTATTTAGTTATTTAGTTATTTAGTTATTTAGTTATTTAGTTATTTAGTTATTTAGTTATTTAGTTATTTAGTTATTTAGTTATTTAGTTATTTAGTTATTTAGTTATTTAGTTATTTAGTTATTTAGTTATTTAGTTATTTAGTTATTTAGTTATTTAGTTATTTAGTTATTTAGTTATTTAGTTATTTAGTTATTTAGTTATTTAGTTATTTAGTTATTTAGTTATTTAGTTATTTAGTTATTTAGTTATTTAGTTATTTAGTTATTTAGTTATTTAGTTATTTAGTTATTTAGTTATTTAGTTATTTAGTTATTTAGTTATTTAGTTATTTAGTTATTTAGTTATTTAGTTATTTAGTTATTTAGTTATTTAGTTATTTAGTTATTTAGTTATTTAGTTATTTAGTTATTTAGTTATTTAGTTATTTAGTTATTTAGTTATTTAGTTATTTAGTTATTTAGTTATTTAGTTATTTAGTTATTTAGTTATTTAGTTATTTAGTTATTTAGTTATTTAGTTATTTAGTTATTTAGTTATTTAGTTATTTAGTTATTTAGTTATTTAGTTATTTAGTTATTTAGTTATTTAGTTATTTAGTTATTTAGTTATTTAGTTATTTAGTTATTTAGTTATTTAGTTATTTAGTTATTTAGTTATTTAGTTATTTAGTTATTTAGTTATTTAGTTATTTAGTTATTTAGTTATTTAGTTATTTAGTTATTTAGTTATTTAGTTATTTAGTTATTTAGTTATTTAGTTATTTAGTTATTTAGTTATTTAGTTATTTAGTTATTTAGTTATTTAGTTATTTAGTTATTTAGTTATTTAGTTATTTAGTTATTTAGTTATTTAGTTATTTAGTTATTTAGTTATTTAGTTATTTAGTTATATTTAGTTATTTAGTTATTTAGTTATTTAGTTATTTAGTTATTTAGTTATTTAGTTATTTAGTTATTTAGTTATTTAGTTATTTAGTTATTTAGTTATTTAGTTATTTAGTTATTTAGTTATTTAGTTATTTAGTTATTTAGTTATTTAGTTATTTAGTTATTTAGTTATTTAGTTATTTAGTTATTTAGTTATTTAGTTATTTAGTTATTTAGTTATTTAGTTATTTAGTTATTTAGTTATTTAGTTATTTAGTTATTTAGTTATTTAGTTATTTAGTTATTTAGTTATTTAGTTATTTAGTTATTTAGTTATTTAGTTATTTAGTTATTTAGTTATTTAGTTATTTAGTTATTTAGTTATTTAGTTATTTAGTTATTTAGTTATTTAGTTATTTAGTTATTTAGTTATTTAGTTATTTAGTTATTTAGTTATTTAGTTATTTAGTTATTTAGTTATTTAGTTATTTAGTTATTTAGTTATTTAGTTATTTAGTTATTTAGTTATTTAGTTATTTAGTTATTTAGTTATTTAGTTATTTAGTTATTTAGTTATTTAGTTATTTAGTTATTTAGTTATTTAGTTATTTAGTTATTTAGTTATTTAGTTATTTAGTTATTTAGTTATTTAGTTATTTAGTTATTTAGTTATTTAGTTATTTAGTTATTTAGTTATTTAGTTATTTAGTTATTTAGTTATTTAGTTATTTAGTTATTTAGTTATTTAGTTATTTAGTTATTTAGTTATTTAGTTATTTAGTTATTTAGTTATTTAGTTATTTAGTTATTTAGTTATTTAGTTATTTAGTTATTTAGTTATTTAGTTATTTAGTTATTTAGTTATTTAGTTATTTAGTTATTTAGTTATTTAGTTATTTAGTTATTTAGTTATTTAGTTATTTAGTTATTTAGTTATTTAGTTATTTAGTTATTTAGTTATTTAGTTATTTAGTTATTTAGTTATTTAGTTATTTAGTTATTTAGTTATTTAGTTATTTAGTTATTTAGTTATTTAGTTATTTAGTTATTTAGTTATTTAGTTATTTAGTTATTTAGTTATTTAGTTATTTAGTTATTTAGTTATTTAGTTATTTAGTTATTTAGTTATTTAGTTATTTAGTTATTTAGTTATTTAGTTATTTAGTTATTTAGTTATTTAGTTATTTAGTTATTTAGTTATTTAGTTATTTAGTTATTTAGTTATTTAGTTATTTAGTTATTTAGTTATTTAGTTATTTAGTTATTTAGTTATTTAGTTATTTAGTTATTTAGTTATTTAGTTATTTAGTTATTTAGTTATTTAGTTATTTAGTTATTTAGTTATTTAGTTATTTAGTTATTTAGTTATTTAGTTATTTAGTTATTTAGTTATTTAGTTATTTAGTTATTTAGTTATTTAGTTATTTAGTTATTTAGTTATTTAGTTATTTAGTTATTTAGTTATTTAGTTATTTAGTTATTTAGTTATTTAGTTATTTAGTTATTTAGTTATTTAGTTATTTAGTTATTTAGTTATTTAGTTATTTAGTTATTTAGTTATTTAGTTATTTAGTTATTTAGTTATTTAGTTATTTAGTTATTTAGTTATTTAGTTATTTAGTTATTTAGTTATTTAGTTATTTAGTTATTTAGTTATTTAGTTATTTAGTTATTTAGTTATTTAGTTATTTAGTTATTTAGTTATTTAGTTATTTAGTTATTTAGTTATTTAGTTATTTAGTTATTTAGTTATTTAGTTATTTAGTTATTTAGTTATTTAGTTATTTAGTTATTTAGTTATTTAGTTATTTAGTTATTTAGTTATTTAGTTATTTAGTTATTTAGTTATTTAGTTATTTAGTTATTTAGTTATTTAGTTATTTAGTTATTTAGTTATTTAGTTATTTAGTTATTTAGTTATTTAGTTATTTAGTTATTTAGTTATTTAGTTATTTAGTTATTTAGTTATTTAGTTATTTAGTTATTTAGTTATTTAGTTATTTAGTTATTTAGTTATTTAGTTATTTAGTTATTTAGTTATTTAGTTATTTAGTTATTTAGTTATTTAGTTATTTAGTTATTTAGTTATTTAGTTATTTAGTTATTTAGTTATTTAGTTATTTAGTTATTTAGTTATTTAGTTATTTAGTTATTTAGTTATTTAGTTATTTAGTTATTTAGTTATTTAGTTATTTAGTTATTTAGTTATTTAGTTATTTAGTTATTTAGTTATTTAGTTATTTAGTTATTTAGTTATTTAGTTATTTAGTTATTTAGTTATTTAGTTATTTAGTTATTTAGTTATTTAGTTATTTAGTTATTTAGTTATTTAGTTATTTAGTTATTTAGTTATTTAGTTATTTAGTTATTTAGTTATTTAGTTATTTAGTTATTTAGTTATTTAGTTATTTAGTTATTTAGTTATTTAGTTATTTAGTTATTTAGTTATTTAGTTATTTAGTTATTTAGTTATTTAGTTATTTAGTTATTTAGTTATTTAGTTATTTAGTTATTTAGTTATTTAGTTATTTAGTTATTTAGTTATTTAGTTATTTAGTTATTTAGTTATTTAGTTATTTAGTTATTTAGTTATTTAGTTATTTAGTTATTTAGTTATTTAGTTATTTAGTTATTTAGTTATTTAGTTATTTAGTTATTTAGTTATTTAGTTATTTAGTTATTTAGTTATTTAGTTATTTAGTTATTTAGTTATTTAGTTATTTAGTTATTTAGTTATTTAGTTATTTAGTTATTTAGTTATTTAGTTATTTAGTTATTTAGTTATTTAGTTATTTAGTTATTTAGTTATTTAGTTATTTAGTTATTTAGTTATTTAGTTATTTAGTTATTTAGTTATTTAGTTATTTAGTTATTTAGTTATTTAGTTATTTAGTTATTTAGTTATTTAGTTATTTAGTTATTTAGTTATTTAGTTATTTAGTTATTTAGTTATTTAGTTATTTAGTTATTTAGTTATTTAGTTATTTAGTTATTTAGTTATTTAGTTATTTAGTTATTTAGTTATTTAGTTATTTAGTTATTTAGTTATTTAGTTATTTAGTTATTTAGTTATTTAGTTATTTAGTTATTTAGTTATTTAGTTATTTAGTTATTTAGTTATTTAGTTATTTAGTTATTTAGTTATTTAGTTATTTAGTTATTTAGTTATTTAGTTATTTAGTTATTTAGTTATTTAGTTATTTAGTTATTTAGTTATTTAGTTATTTAGTTATTTAGTTATTTAGTTATTTAGTTATTTAGTTATTTAGTTATTTAGTTATTTAGTTATTTAGTTATTTAGTTATTTAGTTATTTAGTTATTTAGTTATTTAGTTATTTAGTTATTTAGTTATTTAGTTATTTAGTTATTTAGTTATTTAGTTATTTAGTTATTTAGTTATTTAGTTATTTAGTTATTTAGTTATTTAGTTATTTAGTTATTTAGTTATTTAGTTATTTAGTTATTTAGTTATTTAGTTATTTAGTTATTTAGTTATTTAGTTATTTAGTTATTTAGTTATTTAGTTATTTAGTTATTTAGTTATTTAGTTATTTAGTTATTTAGTTATTTAGTTATTTAGTTATTTAGTTATTTAGTTATTTAGTTATTTAGTTATTTAGTTATTTAGTTATTTAGTTATTTAGTTATTTAGTTATTTAGTTATTTAGTTATTTAGTTATTTAGTTATTTAGTTATTTAGTTATTTAGTTATTTAGTTATTTAGTTATTTAGTTATTTAGTTATTTAGTTATTTAGTTATTTAGTTATTTAGTTATTTAGTTATTTAGTTATTTAGTTATTTAGTTATTTAGTTATTTAGTTATTTAGTTATTTAGTTATTTAGTTATTTAGTTATTTAGTTATTTAGTTATTTAGTTATTTAGTTATTTAGTTATTTAGTTATTTAGTTATTTAGTTATTTAGTTATTTAGTTATTTAGTTATTTAGTTATTTAGTTATTTAGTTATTTAGTTATTTAGTTATTTAGTTATTTAGTTATTTAGTTATTTAGTTATTTAGTTATTTAGTTATTTAGTTATTTAGTTATTTAGTTATTTAGTTATTTAGTTATTTAGTTATTTAGTTATTTAGTTATTTAGTTATTTAGTTATTTAGTTATTTAGTTATTTAGTTATTTAGTTATTTAGTTATTTAGTTATTTAGTTATTTAGTTATTTAGTTATTTAGTTATTTAGTTATTTAGTTATTTAGTTATTTAGTTATTTAGTTATTTAGTTATTTAGTTATTTAGTTATTTAGTTATTTAGTTATTTAGTTATTTAGTTATTTAGTTATTTAGTTATTTAGTTATTTAGTTATTTAGTTATTTAGTTATTTAGTTATTTAGTTATTTAGTTATTTAGTTATTTAGTTATTTAGTTATTTAGTTATTTAGTTATTTAGTTATTTAGTTATTTAGTTATTTAGTTATTTAGTTATTTAGTTATTTAGTTATTTAGTTATTTAGTTATTTAGTTATTTAGTTATTTAGTTATTTAGTTATTTAGTTATTTAGTTATTTAGTTATTTAGTTATTTAGTTATTTAGTTATTTAGTTATTTAGTTATTTAGTTATTTAGTTATTTAGTTATTTAGTTATTTAGTTATTTAGTTATTTAGTTATTTAGTTATTTAGTTATTTAGTTATTTAGTTATTTAGTTATTTAGTTATTTAGTTATTTAGTTATTTAGTTATTTAGTTATTTAGTTATTTAGTTATTTAGTTATTTAGTTATTTAGTTATTTAGTTATTTAGTTATTTAGTTATTTAGTTATTTAGTTATTTAGTTATTTAGTTATTTAGTTATTTAGTTATTTAGTTATTTAGTTATTTAGTTATTTAGTTATTTAGTTATTTAGTTATTTAGTTATTTAGTTATTTAGTTATTTAGTTATTTAGTTATTTAGTTATTTAGTTATTTAGTTATTTAGTTATTTAGTTATTTAGTTATTTAGTTATTTAGTTATTTAGTTATTTAGTTATTTAGTTATTTAGTTATTTAGTTATTTAGTTATTTAGTTATTTAGTTATTTAGTTATTTAGTTATTTAGTTATTTAGTTATTTAGTTATTTAGTTATTTAGTTATTTAGTTATTTAGTTATTTAGTTATTTAGTTATTTAGTTATTTAGTTATTTAGTTATTTAGTTATTTAGTTATTTAGTTATTTAGTTATTTAGTTATTTAGTTATTTAGTTATTTAGTTATTTAGTTATTTAGTTATTTAGTTATTTAGTTATTTAGTTATTTAGTTATTTAGTTATTTAGTTATTTAGTTATTTAGTTATTTAGTTATTTAGTTATTTAGTTATTTAGTTATTTAGTTATTTAGTTATTTAGTTATTTAGTTATTTAGTTATTTAGTTATTTAGTTATTTAGTTATTTAGTTATTTAGTTATTTAGTTATTTAGTTATTTAGTTATTTAGTTATTTAGTTATTTAGTTATTTAGTTATTTAGTTATTTAGTTATTTAGTTATTTAGTTATTTAGTTATTTAGTTATTTAGTTATTTAGTTATTTAGTTATTTAGTTATTTAGTTATTTAGTTATTTAGTTATTTAGTTATTTAGTTATTTAGTTATTTAGTTATTTAGTTATTTAGTTATTTAGTTATTTAGTTATTTAGTTATTTAGTTATTTAGTTATTTAGTTATTTAGTTATTTAGTTATTTAGTTATTTAGTTATTTAGTTATTTAGTTATTTAGTTATTTAGTTATTTAGTTATTTAGTTATTTAGTTATTTAGTTATTTAGTTATTTAGTTATTTAGTTATTTAGTTATTTAGTTATTTAGTTATTTAGTTATTTAGTTATTTAGTTATTTAGTTATTTAGTTATTTAGTTATTTAGTTATTTAGTTATTTAGTTATTTAGTTATTTAGTTATTTAGTTATTTAGTTATTTAGTTATTTAGTTATTTAGTTATTTAGTTATTTAGTTATTTAGTTATTTAGTTATTTAGTTATTTAGTTATTTAGTTATTTAGTTATTTAGTTATTTAGTTATTTAGTTATTTAGTTATTTAGTTATTTAGTTATTTAGTTATTTAGTTATTTAGTTATTTAGTTATTTAGTTATTTAGTTATTTAGTTATTTAGTTATTTAGTTATTTAGTTATTTAGTTATTTAGTTATTTAGTTATTTAGTTATTTAGTTATTTAGTTATTTAGTTATTTAGTTATTTAGTTATTTAGTTATTTAGTTATTTAGTTATTTAGTTATTTAGTTATTTAGTTATTTAGTTATTTAGTTATTTAGTTATTTAGTTATTTAGTTATTTAGTTATTTAGTTATTTAGTTATTTAGTTATTTAGTTATTTAGTTATTTAGTTATTTAGTTATTTAGTTATTTAGTTATTTAGTTATTTAGTTATTTAGTTATTTAGTTATTTAGTTATTTAGTTATTTAGTTATTTAGTTATTTAGTTATTTAGTTATTTAGTTATTTAGTTATTTAGTTATTTAGTTATTTAGTTATTTAGTTATTTAGTTATTTAGTTATTTAGTTATTTAGTTATTTAGTTATTTAGTTATTTAGTTATTTAGTTATTTAGTTATTTAGTTATTTAGTTATTTAGTTATTTAGTTATTTAGTTATTTAGTTATTTAGTTATTTAGTTATTTAGTTATTTAGTTATTTAGTTATTTAGTTATTTAGTTATTTAGTTATTTAGTTATTTAGTTATTTAGTTATTTAGTTATTTAGTTATTTAGTTATTTAGTTATTTAGTTATTTAGTTATTTAGTTATTTAGTTATTTAGTTATTTAGTTATTTAGTTATTTAGTTATTTAGTTATTTAGTTATTTAGTTATTTAGTTATTTAGTTATTTAGTTATTTAGTTATTTAGTTATTTAGTTATTTAGTTATTTAGTTATTTAGTTATTTAGTTATTTAGTTATTTAGTTATTTAGTTATTTAGTTATTTAGTTATTTAGTTATTTAGTTATTTAGTTATTTAGTTATTTAGTTATTTAGTTATTTAGTTATTTAGTTATTTAGTTATTTAGTTATTTAGTTATTTAGTTATTTAGTTATTTAGTTATTTAGTTATTTAGTTATTTAGTTATTTAGTTATTTAGTTATTTAGTTATTTAGTTATTTAGTTATTTAGTTATTTAGTTATTTAGTTATTTAGTTATTTAGTTATTTAGTTATTTAGTTATTTAGTTATTTAGTTATTTAGTTATTTAGTTATTTAGTTATTTAGTTATTTAGTTATTTAGTTATTTAGTTATTTAGTTATTTAGTTATTTAGTTATTTAGTTATTTAGTTATTTAGTTATTTAGTTATTTAGTTATTTAGTTATTTAGTTATTTAGTTATTTAGTTATTTAGTTATTTAGTTATTTAGTTATTTAGTTATTTAGTTATTTAGTTATTTAGTTATTTAGTTATTTAGTTATTTAGTTATTTAGTTATTTAGTTATTTAGTTATTTAGTTATTTAGTTATTTAGTTATTTAGTTATTTAGTTATTTAGTTATTTAGTTATTTAGTTATTTAGTTATTTAGTTATTTAGTTATTTAGTTATTTAGTTATTTAGTTATTTAGTTATTTAGTTATTTAGTTATTTAGTTATTTAGTTATTTAGTTATTTAGTTATTTAGTTATTTAGTTATTTAGTTATTTAGTTATTTAGTTATTTAGTTATTTAGTTATTTAGTTATTTAGTTATTTAGTTATTTAGTTATTTAGTTATTTAGTTATTTAGTTATTTAGTTATTTAGTTATTTAGTTATTTAGTTATTTAGTTATTTAGTTATTTAGTTATTTAGTTATTTAGTTATTTAGTTATTTAGTTATTTAGTTATTTAGTTATTTAGTTATTTAGTTATTTAGTTATTTAGTTATTTAGTTATTTAGTTATTTAGTTATTTAGTTATTTAGTTATTTAGTTATTTAGTTATTTAGTTATTTAGTTATTTAGTTATTTAGTTATTTAGTTATTTAGTTATTTAGTTATTTAGTTATTTAGTTATTTAGTTATTTAGTTATTTAGTTATTTAGTTATTTAGTTATTTAGTTATTTAGTTATTTAGTTATTTAGTTATTTAGTTATTTAGTTATTTAGTTATTTAGTTATTTAGTTATTTAGTTATTTAGTTATTTAGTTATTTAGTTATTTAGTTATTTAGTTATTTAGTTATTTAGTTATTTAGTTATTTAGTTATTTATTTATTTAGTTATTTAGTTATTTAGTTATTAGTTATTTAGTTATTTAGTTATTTAGTTATTTAGTTATTTAGTTATTTAGTTATTTAGTTATTTAGTTATTTAGTTATTTAGTTATTTAGTTATTTAGTTATTTATTATTTAGTTATTTAGTTATTTAGTTATTTAGTTATTTAGTTATTTAGTTATTTAGTTATTTAGTTATTTAGTTATTTAGTTATTTAGTTATTTAGTTATTTAGTTATTTAGTTATTTAGTTATTTAGTTATTTAGTTATTTAGTTATTTAGTTATTTAGTTATTTAGTTATTTAGTTATTTAGTTATTTAGTTATTTAGTTATTTAGTTATTTAGTTATTTAGTTATTTAGTTATTTAGTTATTTAGTTATTTAGTTATTTAGTTATTTAGTTATTTAGTTATTTAGTTATTTAGTTATTTAGTTATTTAGTTATTTAGTTATTTAGTTATTTAGTTATTTAGTTATTTAGTTATTTAGTTATTTAGTTATTTAGTTATTTAGTTATTTAGTTATTTAGTTATTTAGTTATTTAGTTATTTAGTTATTTAGTTATTTAGTTATTTAGTTATTTAGTTATTTAGTTATTTAGTTATTTAGTTATTTAGTTATTTAGTTATTTAGTTATTTAGTTATTTAGTTATTTAGTTATTTAGTTATTTAGTTATTTAGTTATTTAGTTATTTAGTTATTTAGTTATTTAGTTATTTAGTTATTTAGTTATTTAGTTATTTAGTTATTTAGTTATTTAGTTATTTAGTTATTTAGTTATTTAGTTATTTAGTTATTTAGTTATTTAGTTATTTAGTTATTTAGTTATTAGTTATTTAGTTATTTAGTTATTTAGTTATTTAGTTATTTAGTTATTTAGTTATTTAGTTATTAGTTATTTAGTTATTTAGTTATTTAGTTATTTAGTTATTTAGTTATTTAGTTATTTAGTTATTTAGTTATTTAGTTATTTAGTTATTTAGTTATTTAGTTATTTAGTTATTTAGTTATTTAGTTATTTAGTTATTTAGTTATTTAGTTATTTAGTTATTTAGTTATTTAGTTATTTAGTTATTTAGTTATTTAGTTATTTAGTTATTTAGTTATTTAGTTATTTAGTTATTTAGTTATTTAGTTATTTAGTTATTTAGTTATTTAGTTATTTAGTTATTTAGTTATTTAGTTATTTAGTTATTTAGTTATTTAGTTATTTAGTTATTTAGTTATTTAGTTATTTAGTTATTTAGTTATTTAGTATTTAGTTATTTAGTTATTTAGTTATTTAGTTATTTAGTTATTTAGTTATTTAGTTATTTAGTTATTTAGTTTATTTAGTTATTTAGTTATTTAGTTATTTAGTTATTTAGTTATTTAGTTATTTAGTTATTTAGTTATTTAGTTATTTAGTTATTTAGTTATTTAGTTATTAGTTATTTAGTTATTTAGTTATTTAGTTATTAGTTATTTAGTTATTAGTTATTAGTTATTTAGTTATTTAGTTATTTAGTTATTTAGTTAGTTTAGTTATTTAGTTATTTAGTTATTTAGTTATTTAGTTATTTAGTTATTTAGTTATTTAGTTATTTAGTATTTAGTTATTTAGTTATTTAGTTATTTAGTTATTTAGTTATTTAGTTATTTAGTTATTTAGTTATTTAGTTATTTAGTTATTTAGTTATTTAGTTATTTAGTTATTTAGTTATTTAGTTATTTAGTTATTTAGTTATTTAGTTATTTCGTTATTTAGTTATTTAGTTATTTAGTTATTAGTATTTAGTTATTTAGTTATTTAGTTATTTAGTTATTTAGTTATTTAGTTATTTAGTTATTTAGTTATTTAGTTAGTTTAGTTATTTAGTTATTTAGTTATTAGTTATTTAGTTATTTAGTTATTTAGTTATTTAGTTATTTAGTTATTTAGTTATTTAGTTATTTAGTTATTTAGTTATTTAGTTATTTAGTTATTTAGTTATTTAGTTATTTAGTTATTTAGTTATTTAGTTATTTAGTTATTTAGTTATTTAGTTATTTAGTTATTTAGTTATTTAGTTATTTAGTTATTTAGTTATTTAGTTATTTAGTTATATTTAGTTATTTAGTTATTTAGTTATTTAGTTATTTAGTTATTTAGTTATTTAGTTATTTAGTTATTTAGTTATTTAGTTATTTAGTTATTTAGTTATTTAGTTATTTAGTTATTTAGTTATTTAGTTATTTAGTTATTTAGTTATTTAGTTATTTAGTTATTTAGTTATTTAGTTATTTAGTTATTTAGTTATTTAGTTATTTAGTTATTTAGTTATTTAGTTATTTAGTTATTTAGTTATTTAGTTATTTAGTTATTTAGTTATTTAGTTATTTAGTTATTTAGTTATTTAGTTATTTAGTTATTTAGTTATTTAGTTATTTAGTTATTTAGTTATTTAGTTATTTAGTTATTTAGTTATTTAGTTATTTAGTTATTTAGTTATTTAGTTATTTAGTTATTTAGTTATTTAGTTATTTAGTTTTTAGTTATTTAGTTATTTAGTTATTTAGTTATTTAGTTATTTAGTTATTTAGTTATTTAGTTATTAGTTATTTAGTTATTTAGTTATTTAGTTATTTAGTTATTTAGTTATTAGTTATTTAGTTATTTAGTTATTTAGTTATTTAGTTATTTAGTTATTTAGTTATTTAGTTATTTAGTTATTTAGTTATTTAGTTATTTAGTTATTTAGTTATTTAGTTATTTAGTTATTTAGTTATTTAGTTATTTAGTTATTTAGTTATTTAGTTATTTAGTTATTTAGTTATTTAGTTTATTTAGTTATTTAGTTATTTAGTTATTTAGTTATTTAGTTATTTAGTTATTTAGTTATTTAGTTATTTAGTTATTTAGTTATTTAGTTATTTTAGTTATTTAGTTATTTAGTTATTTAGTTATTTAGTTTTTAGTTATTTAGTTATTTAGTTATTTAGTTATTTAGTTATTTAGTTATTTAGTTATTTAGTTATTTAGTTATTTAGTTATTTAGTTATTTAGTTATTTAGTTATTTAGTTATTTAGTTATTTAGTTATTTAGTTATTTAGTTATTAGTTATTTAGTTATTTAGTTATTTAGTTTATTTATTTAGTTTAGTTATTTAGTTATTTAGTTTATTTAGTTTATTTAGTTATTTAGTTATTTAGTTATTAGTTATTTAGTTATTTAGTTTAGTTTTAGTTATTTAGTTATTTAGTTATTTAGTTATTTAGTTATTTTAGTTAGTTATTTAGTATTTAGTTATTTAGTTATTTAGTTATTTAGTTATTTAGTTATTTAGTTATTTAGTTATTTAAGTTATTTAGTTATTTAGTTATTTAGTTATTTAGTTATTTAGTTATTTAGTTATTTAGTTATTTAGTTATTTAGTTATTTA
Source organism: Nebria salina (assembly GCA_944039245.1). Classification (NCBI taxonomy): domain Eukaryota; kingdom Metazoa; phylum Arthropoda; class Insecta; order Coleoptera; family Carabidae; genus Nebria; species Nebria salina. The sequence continues at coordinate 33,507 of CALUEK010000302.1, read as the reverse complement.
GTTATTTAGTTATTTAGTTATTTAGTTATTAGTTATTTAGTTATTTAGTTATTAGTTATTTAGTTATTTAGTTATTTAGTTATTTAGTTATTTAGTTATTTAGTTATTTAGTTATTTAGTTATTTAGTTATTTAGTTATTTAGTTATTTAGTTATTTAGTTATTTAGTTATTTAGTTATTTAGTTATTTAGTTATTTAGTTATTTAGTTATTTAGTTATTTAGTTATTAGTTATTTAGTTATTTAGTTTATTTAGTTATTTAGTTATTTAGTTATTTAGTTATTAGTTATTTAGTTATTTAGTTATTTAGTTATTTAGTTATTTAGTTATTTAGTTATTTAGTTATTTAGTTATTTAGTTATTTAGTTATTTAGTTATTTAGTTATTTAGTTATTTAGTTATTTAGTTATTTAGTTATTTAGTTATTTAGTTATTAGTTATTTAGTTATTAGTTATTTAGTTATTTAGTTATTAGTTATTTAGTTATTTAGTTATTTAGTTATTTAGTTATTTAGTTATTTAGTTATTTAGTTATTTAGTTATTTAGTTATTTAGTTATTTAGTTATTTAGTTATTAGTTATTTAGTTATTTAGTTATTTAGTTATTTAGTTATTTAGTTATTTAGTTTATTTAGTTATTTAGTTATTTAGTTATTTAGTTATTTAGTTATTTAGTTATTTAGTTATTTAGTTATTTAGTTATTTAGTTATTTAGTTATTTAGTTATTTAGTTATTTAGTTATTTAGTTATTTAGTTATTTAGTTATTTAGTTATTTAGTTATTTAGTTATTTAGTTATTTAGTTATTTAGTTTATTTAGTTATTTAGTTTATTTAGTATTTAGTTATTTAGTTATTTAGTTATTTAGTTATTTAGTTATTTAGTTATTTAGTTATTTAGTTATTTAGTTATTTAGTTTATTTAGTTATTTAGTTTTTAGTTATTTAGTTATTTAGTTATTTAGTTATTTAGTTATTTAGTTATTTAGTTATTTAGTTATTTAGTTATTTAGTTATTTAGTTTATTTAGTTTTTAGTTATTTAGTTATTTTAGTTATTTAGTTATTTAGTTATTTAGTTATTTAGTTATTTAGTTATTTAGTTATTTAGTTATTAGTTATTTAGTTATTTAGTTATTTAGTTATTTAGTTATTTAGTTATTTAGTTATTTAGTTATTTAGTTATTTAGTTATTTAGTTATTTAGTTATTTAGTTATTTAGTTATTTAGTTATTTAGTTATTTAGTTATTTAGTTATTTAGTTATTTAGTTATTTAGTTATTTAGTTATTTAGTTTATTTAGTTATTTAGTTATTTAGTTATTTAGTTATTTAGTTATTTAGTTATTTAGTTATTTAGTTATTTAGTTATTTAGTTATTTAGTTATTTAGTTATTTAGTTATTTAGTTATTTAGTTATTAGTTATTTAGTTATTTAGTTATTTAGTTATTTAGTTATTTAGTTATTTAGTTATTTAGTTATTTAGTTATTTAGTTATTTAGTTATTTAGTTATTTATTATTTAGTTATTTAGTTATTTAGTTATTTAGTTATTTAGTTATTTAGTTATTTAGTTATTTAGTTATTTAGTTATTTAGTTATTTAGTTATTTAGTTATTTAGTTATTTAGTTATTTAGTTATTTAGTTATTTAGTTATTTAGTTATTTAGTTATTTAGTTATTTAGTTATTTAGTTATTTAGTTATTTAGTTATTTAGTTATTTAGTTATTTAGTTATTTAGTTATTTAGTTATTTAGTTATTTAGTTTATTTAGTTATTTAGTTATTTAGTTATTTAGTTATTTAGTTATTTAGTTATTAGTTATTTAGGTTATTTAGTTATTTAGGTTAGTTATTTAGTTATTTAGTTTATTTAGTTTATTTAGTTATTTAGTTATTTGTTAGTTAGTTATTTTAGTTTTATTTAGTTATTTAGTTATTAGTTATTTAGTTATTTAGTAGTTAGTTATTTAGTTATTTAGTTATTTAGTTATTTAGTTATTTTAGTTATTTAGTTATTTAGTTAATTAGTTATTAGTTATTTAGTTATTTAGTTATTTAGTTATTTAGTTTAGTTAGTTTAGTTATTTAGTTATTTAGTTATTTATTTATTTTAGTTATTTAGTTATTTAGTTATTTTGTTATTTAGTTATTTAGTTATTTAGTTATTTAGTTATTTAGTTATTTAGTTATTTAGTTATTTAGTTTTATTTAGTTATTTAGTTATTTAGTTATTTAGTTATTTAGTTATTTAGTTATTTAGTTATTTAGTTATTTAGTTATTTAGTTATTTAGTTATTTAGTTTTTTAGTTATTTAGTTATTTAGTTTTTTTGTTATTTAGTTATTTAGTTATTTAGTTATTTAGTTATTTAGTTATTTAGTTATTTAGTATTTAGTTATTTAGTTATTAGTTATTTAGTTATTTAGTTATTTAGTTATTTAGTTATTTAGTTATTTAGTTATTTAGTTATTTAGTTATTTAGTTATTTTAGTTATTTAGTTATTAGTTATTTAGTTATTTAGTTATTTAGTTATTTAGTTATTTAGTTATTTTGTTATTTAGTTATTGTAGTTATTTTAGTTATTTAGTTATTTAGTTATTTAGTTATTGTTATTTAGTTATTTAGTTATTTAGTTATTTAGTTATTTAGTTATTTAGTTATTTAGTTATTTAGTTATTTAGTTATTTAGTTATTTAGTTATTTAGTTATTTAGTTATTTAGTTATTTAGTTATTTAGTTATTTAGTTATTTAGTTATTTAGTTATTTAGTTATTTAGTTATTTAGTTATTTAGTTATTTAGTTATTTAGTTATTTAGTTATTTAGTTATTTAGTTATTTAGTTATTTAGTTATTTAGTTATTTAGTTATTTAGTTATTTAGTTATTTAGTTATTTAGTTATTTAGTTATTTAGTTATTTAGTTATTTAGTTATTTAGTTATTTAGTTATTTAGTTATTTAGTTATTTAGTTATTTAGTTATTTAGTTATTTAGTTATTTAGTTATTTAGTTATTTAGTTATTTAGTTATTTAGTTATTTAGTTATTTAGTTATTTAGTTATTTAGTTATTTAGTTATTTAGTTATTTAGTTATTTAGTTATTTAGTTATTTAGTTATTTAGTTATTTAGTTATTTAGTTATTTAGTTATTTAGTTATTTAGTTATTTAGTTATTTAGTTATTTAGTTATTTAGTTATTTAGTTATTTAGTTATTTAGTTATTTAGTTATTTAGTTATTTAGTTATTTAGTTATTTAGTTATTTAGTTATTTAGTTATTTAGTTATTTAGTTATTTAGTTATTTAGTTATTTAGTTATTTAGTTATTTAGTTATTTAGTTATTTAGTTATTTAGTTATTTAGTTATTTAGTTATTTAGTTATTTAGTTATTTAGTTATTTAGTTATTTAGTTATTTAGTTATTTAGTTATTTAGTTATTTAGTTATTTAGTTATTTAGTTATTTAGTTATTTAGTTATTTAGTTATTTAGGTTATTTAGTTATTTAGTTATTTAGTTATTTAGTTATTTAGTTATTTAGTTATTTAGTTATTTAGTTATTTAGTTATTTAGTTATTTAGTTATTTAGTTATTTAGTTATTTAGTTATTTAGTTATTTAGTTATTTAGTTATTTAGTTATTTAGTTATTTAGTTATTTAGTTATTTAGTTATTTAGTTATTTAGTTATTTAGTTATTTAGTTATTTAGTTATTTAGTTATTTAGTTATTTAGTTATTTAGTTATTTAGTTATTTAGTTATTTAGTTATTTAGTTATTTAGTTATTTAGTTATTTAGTTATTTAGTTATTTAGTTATTTAGTTATTTAGTTATTTAGTTATTTAGTTATTTAGTTATTTAGTTATTTAGTTATTTAGTTATTTAGTTATTTAGTTATTTAGTTATTTAGTTATTTAGTTATTTAGTTATTTAGTTATTTAGTTATTTAGTTATTTAGTTATTTAGTTATTTAGTTATTTAGTTATTTAGTTATTTAGTTATTTAGTTATTTAGTTATTTAGTTATTTAGTTATTTAGTTATTTAGTTATTTAGTTATTTAGTTATTTAGTTATTTAGTTATTTAGTTATTTAGTTATTTAGTTATTTAGTTATTTAGTTATTTAGTTATTTAGTTATTTAGTTATTTAGTTATTTAGTTATTTAGTTATTTAGTTATTTAGTTATTTAGTTATTTAGTTATTTAGTTATTTAGTTATTTAGTTATTTAGTTATTTAGTTATTTAGTTATTTAGTTATTTAGTTATTTAGTTATTTAGTTATTTAGTTATTTAGTTATTTAGTTATTTAGTTATTTAGTTATTTAGTTATTTAGTTATTTAGTTATTTAGTTATTTAGTTATTTAGTTATTTAGTTATTTAGTTATTTAGTTATTTAGTTATTTAGTTATTTAGTTATTTAGTTATTTAGTTATTTAGTTATTTAGTTATTTAGTTATTTAGTTATTTAGTTATTTAGTTATTTAGTTATTTAGTTATTTAGTTATTTAGTTATTTAGTTATTTAGTTATTTAGTTATTTAGTTATTTAGTTATTTAGTTATTTAGTTATTTAGTTATTTAGTTATTTAGTTATTTAGTTATTTAGTTATTTAGTTATTTAGTTATTTAGTTATTTAGTTATTTAGTTATTTAGTTATTTAGTTATTTAGTTATTTAGTTATTTAGTTATTTAGTTATTTAGTTATTTAGTTATTTAGTTATTTAGTTATTTAGTTATTTAGTTATTTAGTTATTTAGTTATTTAGTTATTTAGTTATTTAGTTATTTAGTTATTTAGTTATTTAGTTATTTAGTTATTTAGTTATTTAGTTATTTAGTTATTTAGTTATTTAGTTATTTAGTTATTTAGTTATTTAGTTATTTAGTTATTTAGTTATTTAGTTATTTAGTTATTTAGTTATTTAGTTATTTAGTTATTTAGTTATTTAGTTATTTAGTTATTTAGTTATTTAGTTATTTAGTTATTTAGTTATTTAGTTATTTAGTTATTTAGTTATTTAGTTATTTAGTTATTTAGTTATTTAGTTATTTAGTTATTTAGTTATTTAGTTATTTAGTTATTTAGTTATTTAGTTATTTAGTTATTTAGTTATTTAGTTATTTAGTTATTTAGTTATTTAGTTATTTAGTTATTTAGTTATTTAGTTATTTAGTTATTTAGTTATTTAGTTATTTAGTTATTTAGTTATTTAGTTATTTAGTTATTTAGTTATTTAGTTATTTAGTTATTTAGTTATTTAGTTATTTAGTTATTTAGTTATTTAGTTATTTAGTTATTTAGTTATTTAGTTATTTAGTTATTTAGTTATTTAGTTATTTAGTTATTTAGTTATTTAGTTATTTAGTTATTTAGTTATTTAGTTATTTAGTTATTTAGTTATTTAGTTATTTAGTTATTTAGTTATTTAGTTATTTAGTTATTTAGTTATTTAGTTATTTAGTTATTTAGTTATTTAGTTATTTAGTTATTTAGTTATTTAGTTATTTAGTTATTTAGTTATTTAGTTATTTAGTTATTTAGTTATTTAGTTATTTAGTTATTTAGTTATTTAGTTATTTAGTTATTTAGTTATTTAGTTATTTAGTTATTTAGTTATTTAGTTATTTAGTTATTTAGTTATTTAGTTATTTAGTTATTTAGTTATTTAGTTATTTAGTTATTTAGTTATTTAGTTATTTAGTTATTTAGTTATTTAGTTATTTAGTTATTTAGTTATTTAGTTATTTAGTTATTTAGTTATTTAGTTATTTAGTTATTTAGTTATTTAGTTATTTAGTTATTTAGTTATTTAGTTATTTAGTTATTTAGTTATTTAGTTATTTAGTTATTTAGTTATTTAGTTATTTAGTTATTTAGTTATTTAGTTATTTAGTTATTTAGTTATTTAGTTATTTAGTTATTTAGTTATTTAGTTATTTAGTTATTTAGTTATTTAGTTATTTAGTTATTTAGTTATTTAGTTATTTAGTTATTTAGTTATTTAGTTATTTAGTTATTTAGTTATTTAGTTATTTAGTTATTTAGTTATTTAGTTATTTAGTTATTTAGTTATTTAGTTATTTAGTTATTTAGTTATTTAGTTATTTAGTTATTTAGTTATTTAGTTATTTAGTTATTTAGTTATTTAGTTATTTAGTTATTTAGTTATTTAGTTATTTAGTTATTTAGTTATTTAGTTATTTAGTTATTTAGTTATTTAGTTATTTAGTTATTTAGTTATTTAGTTATTTAGTTATTTAGTTATTTAGTTATTTAGTTATTTAGTTATTTAGTTATTTAGTTATTTAGTTATTTAGTTATTTAGTTATTTAGTTATTTAGTTATTTAGTTATTTAGTTATTTAGTTATTTAGTTATTTAGTTATTTAGTTATTTAGTTATTTAGTTATTTAGTTATTTAGTTATTTAGTTATTTAGTTATTTAGTTATTTAGTTATTTAGTTATTTAGTTATTTAGTTATTTAGTTATTTAGTTATTTAGTTATTTAGTTATTTAGTTATTTAGTTATTTAGTTATTTAGTTATTTAGTTATTTAGTTATTTAGTTATTTAGTTATTTAGTTATTTAGTTATTTAGTTATTTAGTTATTTAGTTATTTAGTTATTTAGTTATTTAGTTATTTAGTTATTTAGTTATTTAGTTATTTAGTTATTTAGTTATTTAGTTATTTAGTTATTTAGTTATTTAGTTATTTAGTTATTTAGTTATTTAGTTATTTAGTTATTTAGTTATTTAGTTATTTAGTTATTTAGTTATTTAGTTATTTAGTTATTTAGTTATTTAGTTATTTAGTTATTTAGTTATTTAGTTATTTAGTTATTTAGTTATTTAGTTATTTAGTTATTTAGTTATTTAGTTATTTAGTTATTTAGTTATTTAGTTATTTAGTTATTTAGTTATTTAGTTATTTAGTTATTTAGTTATTTAGTTATTTAGTTATTTAGTTATTTAGTTATTTAGTTATTTAGTTATTTTGTTATTTAGTTATTTAGTTATTTAGTTATTTAGTTATTTAGTTATTTAGTTATTTAGTTATTTAGTTATTTAGTTATTTAGTTATTTAGTTATTTAGTTATTTAGTTATTTAGTTATTTAGTTATTTAGTTATTTAGTTATTTAGTTATTTAGTTATTTAGTTATTTAGTTATTTAGTTATTTAGTTATTTAGTTATTTAGTTATTTAGTTATTTAGTTATTTAGTTATTTAGTTATTTAGTTATTTAGTTATTTAGTTATTTAGTTATTTAGTTATTTAGTTATTTAGTTATTAGTTATTTAGTTATTTAGTTAGTTTAGTTAGTTTAGTTAGTTTATTTAGTTATTTAGTTATTTAGTTATTTAGTTATTTAGTTATTTAGTTATTTAGTTATTTAGTTATTTAGTTATTTAGTTATTTAGTTATTTAGTTATTTAGTTATTTAGTTATTTAGTTATTTAGTTATTTAGTTATTTAGTTTATTTAGTTATTTAGTTATTTAGTTATTTAGTTATTTAGTTATTTAGTTATTTAGTTATTAGTTATTTAGTTATTTAGTTATTTAGTTATTTAGTTATTTAGTTATTTAGTTATTTAGTTATTTAGTTATTTAGTTATTTAGTTATTTAGTTATTTAGTTATTTAGTTATTTAGTTATTTAGTTATTTAGTTATTTAGTTATTTAGTTATTTAGTTATTTAGTTATTTAGTTATTTAGTTATTTATTTATTTAGTTATTTAGTTATTTAGTTATTTAGTTATTTAGTTATTTAGTTATTTAGTTATTTAGTTATTTTAGTTATTTAGTTATAGTTATTTAGTTATTTAGTTATTTAGTTATTTAGTTATTTAGTTATTTAGTTATTTAGTTATTTAGTTATTTAGTTATTTAGTTATTTAGTTATTTAGTTATTTAGTTATTTAGTTATTTAGTTATTTAGTTATTTAGTTATTTAGTTATTTAGTTATTTAGTTATTTAGTTATTTAGTTATTTAGTTTTTATTTAGTTATTTAGTTATTTAGTTATTTAGTTATTTAGTTATTTAGTTATTTAGTTATTTAGTTATTTAGTTATTTAGTTATTTAGTTATTTAGTTATTTAGTTTATTTAGTTATTTAGTTATTTAGTTATTTATTAGTTATTTAGTTATTTAGTTATTTAGTTATTTAGTTATTTAGTTATTTAGTTATTTAGTTATTTAGTTATTTAGTTATTAGTTATTTAGTTATTTAGTTTAGTTATTAGTTATTTAGTTATTTAGTTATTTAGTTATTTAGTTATTTAGTTATTTAGTTATTTAGTTATTAGTTATTTAGTTATTTAGTTATTAGTTATTTAGTTATTTAGTTATTTAGTTATTTAGTTATTTAGTTATTTAGTTATTTAGTTTTTTAGTTATTTAGTTATTTAGTTATTTAGTTATTTAGTTTTTAGTTATTTAGTTATTTAGTTATTTAGTTATTTAGTTATTTAGTTATTTAGTTATTTAGTTATTTAGTTATTTAGTTATTTAGTTATTTAGTTATTAGTTATTTAGTTATTTAGTTATTTAGTTATTTAGTTATTTAGTTATTTAGTTATTTAGTTATTTAGTTATTTAGTTATTTAGTTATTTAGTTATTTAGTTATTTAGTTATTTAGTTATTTAGTTATTAGTTATTTAGTTATTTAGTTATTTAGTTATTTAGTTATTTAGTTATTTAGTTATTTAGTTATTTAGTTATTTTGTTATTTAGTTATTTAGTTATTTAGTTATTTAGTTATTTAGTTATTTAGTTATTTAGTTATTTTTAGTTATTTAGTTATTTAGTTATTTAGTTATTTAGTTTTTAGTTTTTAGTTATTTAGTTATTTAGTTATTTAGTTATTTAGTTATTTAGTTATTTAGTTATTTAGTTATTTAGTTATTTAGTTATTTAGTTATTTAGTTATTTAGTTATTTAGTTATTTAGTTATTTAGTTATTTAGTTATTTAGTTATTTAGTTATTTAGTTATTTAGTTATTTAGTTATTTAGTTATTTAGTTAGTTGGTTATTTAGTTATTTAGTTATTTAGTTATTTAGTTATTTAGTTATTTAGTTATTTAGTTATTAGTTATTAGTTATTAGTTATTTAGTTATTTAGTTATTTAGTTATTTAGTTATTTAGTTATTTAGTTATTTAGTTATTTAGTTATTTAGTTATTTAGTTTAGTTATTTAGTTATTTAGTATTTAGTTATTTAGTTATTTAGTTATTAGTTATTTAGTTATTTAGTTATTTAGTTATTTAGTTATTTAGTTATTTAGTTATTTAGTTATTTAGTTATTTAGTTATTTAGTTATTTAGTTATTTAGTTATTTAGTTAATTTAGTTATTTAGTTTTTAGTTATTTAGTTATTTAGTTATTTAGTTATTTAGTTATTTAGTTATTAGTTATTTAGTTATTTAGTTATTTAGTTTATTTAGTTATTTAGTTATTTAGTTATTTAGTTATTTAGTTATTTAGTTATTTAGTTATTTAGTTATTTAGTTATTGTTATTTAGTTATTTAGTTATTTAGTTATTTAGTTATTTAGTTATTTAGTTATTTAGTTATTAGTTATTTAGTTATTTAGTTATTTAGTTATTTAGTTATTTAGTTATTTAGTTATTTAGTTATTTAGTTATTTAGTTATTTAGTTATTTAGTTATTTAGTATAGTTATTTAGTATTTAGTTATTTAGTTATTTAGTTTAGTATTAGTTATTTAGTTATTTAGTTATTTAGTTATTTAGTTATTTAGTTATTTAGTTATTTAGTTATTTAGTTATTTAGTTATTTAGTTATTAGTTATTTAGTTATTTATTTTTTAGTTATTTAGTTATTTAGTTATTTAGTATTTAGTTATTTAGTTATTTAGTTATTTAGTTATTTAGTTATTTAGTTATTTAGTTATTTAGTTATTTAGTTATTTAGTTATTTAGTTATTTAGTTATTTAGTTATTTAGTTATTTAGTTATTTAGTTATTTAGTTATTTAGTTATTTAGTTATTTAGTTATTTAGTTATTTAGTTATTTAGTTATTAGTTATTTAGTTATTTAGTTATTTAGTTATTTTGTTAGTTATTTAGTTATTTAGTTATTTAGTATTTAGTTATTTAGTTATGTTATTTAGTTATTTAGTTTATTTAGTTATTTAGTTATTTATTATTTAGTTATTTAGTTATTTAGTTATTTAGTTATTTAGTATTTAGTTATTTAGTTATTTAGTTATTTAGTTAGTTAGTTATTTAGTTATTTAGTTATTTAGTTATTTAGTTATTTAGTTATTTAGTTATTTAGTTTTTTAGTTATTAGTTTAGTTATTTAGTTATTTATTTATTTAGTTATTTAGTTATTTAGTTTATTGGTTATTTAGTTATTTAGGTATTTAGTTATTTAGTTATTTAGTTATTTAGTTATTTAGTTATTTAGTTATTTAGTTATTTAGTTATTTAGTTATTTAGTTATTTAGTTATTTAGTTATTTAGTTATTTAGTTATTTAGTTATTTAGTTATTTAGTTTATTTAGTTATTTAGTTATTTAGTTATTAGTTATTTAGTTATTTAGTTATTTAGTTATTTAGTTATTTAGTTATTTAGTTATTTAGTTATTTAGTTATTTAGTTATTTAGTTATTTAGTTATTTAGTTATTTAGTTATTTAGTTATTTAGTTATTTAGTTATTTAGTTATTTAGTTATTTAGTTATTTAGTTATTTAGTTATTTAGTTATTTAGTTTATTTAGTTATTTAGTTATTTAGTTATTTAGTTATTTAGTTATTTAGTTATTTAGTTATTTAGTTATTTAGTTATTTAGTTATTTAGTTATTTAGTTATTTAGTTATTTAGTTATTTAGTTATTTTTAGTTATTTAGTTATTTAGTTATTTAGTTATTTAGTTATTTAGTTATTTAGTTATTTAGTTATTTAGTTATTTAGTTTTTAGTTATTTAGTTATTTAGTTATTTAGTTATTTAGTTATTTAGTTATTTAGTTATTTAGTTATTTTAGTTATTTAGTTATTTAGTTATTTAGTTATTTAGTTATTTAGTTATTTAGTTATTTAGTTATTTAGTTATTTAGTTATTAGTTATTTAGTTATTTAGTTATTTAGTTATTTAGTTATTTAGTTATTTAGTTATTTACGTTATTTAGTTATTAGTTATTTAGTTATTTAGTTATTTAGTTATTTAGTTATTTAGTTATTTAGTATTTAGTTATTTAGTTATTTAGTTATTTTAGTTATTTAGTTATTTAGTTATTTAGTTATTTAGTTATATAGTTATTTAGTTATTTAGTTATTTTAGTTATTTAGTTATTTAGTTATTTAGTTATTTAGTTATTTAGTTATTTAGTTATTTAGTTATTTAGTTATTTAGTTATTTAGTTATTGTTATTTAGTTATTTAGTTATTTAGTTATTTAGTTATTTAGTTATTTAGTTATTTAGTTATTTAGTTATTTAGTTATTTAGTTATTTAGTTATTTAGTTATTTAGTTATTTAGTTATTTAGTTTTTTAGTTATTTAGTTTTTGATTATTTAGTTGTTTAGTTATTTAGTTATTTAGTTATTTTAGTTATTTAGTTATTTAGTATTTAGTTATTTAGTTATTTAGTTAGTTATTTAGTTATTTAGTTATTTAGTTATTTAGTTATTTAGTTATTTAGTTATTTAGTTATTTAGTTATTTAGTTATTTAGTTATTTAGTTATTTAGTTATTTAGTTATTTAGTTATTTAGTTATTTAGTTATTTAGTTATTTAGTTATTTAGTTATTTAGTTATTTAGTTATTTAGTTATTTAGTTATTTAGTTATTTAGTTATTTAGTTATTTAGTTATTTAGTTATTTAGTTATTTAGTTATTTAGTTATTTAGTTATTTAGTTATTTAGTTATTTAGTTATTTAGTTATTTAGTTATTTAGTTATTTAGTTATTTAGTTATTTAGTTATTTAGTTATTTAGTTATTTAGTTATTTAGTTATTTAGTTATTTAGTTATTTAGTTATTTAGTTATTTAGTTATTTAGTTATTTAGTTATTTAGTTATTTAGTTATTTAGTTATTTAGTTATTTAGTTATTTAGTTATTTAGTTATTTAGTTATTTAGTTATTTAGTTATTTAGTTATTTAGTTATTTAGTTATTTAGTTATTTAGTTATTTAGTTATTTAGTTATTTAGTTATTTAGTTATTTAGTTATTTAGTTATTTAGTTATTTAGTTATTTAGTTATTTAGTTATTTAGTTATTTAGTTATTTAGTTATTTAGTTATTTAGTTATTTAGTTATTTAGTTATTTAGTTATTTAGTTATTTAGTTATTTAGTTATTTAGTTATTTAGTTATTTAGTTATTTAGTTATTTAGTTATTTAGTTATTTAGTTATTTAGTTATTTAGTTATTTAGTTATTTAGTTATTTAGTTATTTAGTTATTTAGTTATTTAGTTATTTAGTTATTTAGTTATTTAGTTATTTAGTTATTTAGTTATTTAGTTATTTAGTTATTTAGTTATTTAGTTATTTAGTTATTTAGTTATTTAGTTATTTAGTTATTTAGTTATTTAGTTATTTAGTTATTTAGTTATTTAGTTATTTAGTTATTTAGTTATTTAGTTATTTAGTTATTTAGTTATTTAGTTATTTAGTTATTTAGTTATTTAGTTATTTAGTTATTTAGTTATTTAGTTATTTAGTTATTTAGTTATTTAGTTATTTAGTTATTTAGTTATTTAGTTATTTAGTTATTTAGTTATTTAGTTATTTAGTTATTTAGTTATTTAGTTATTTAGTTATTTAGTTATTTAGTTATTTAGTTATTTAGTTATTTAGTTATTTAGTTATTTAGTTATTTAGTTATTTTAGTTATTTAGTTATTTAGTTATTTAGTTATTTAGTTATTTAGTTATTTAGTTATTTAGTTATTTAGTTATTTAGTTATTTAGTTATTTAGTTATTTAGTTATTTAGTTATTTAGTTATTTAGTTATTTAGTTATTTAGTTATTTAGTTATTTAGTTATTTAGTTATTTAGTTTATTTAGTTATTATTTAGTTATTTAGTTATTTAGTTATTTAGTTATTTAGTTATTTAGTTATTTAGTTATTTAGTTATTTAGTTATTTAGTTATTTAGTTATTTTAGTTATTTAGTTTAGTTATTTAGTTATTAGTTATTTAGTTATTTTTATTTAGTTATTTAGGTATTTAGTTATTTTAGTTATTTAGTTATTTAGTTTATTTTAGTTATTTAGTTATTTAGTTATTTAGTTATTTAGTTATTTAGTTATTTAGTTATTTGTTATTAGTTATTTAGTTATTTAGTTATTTAGTTTTAGTTATTTAGTTATTTAGTTATTTAGTTATGTTAGTTATTTAGTTTTTTAGTTATTTAGTTAGTTTAGTTAGTTTAGTTAGTTTAGTTAGTTTAGTTAGTTTATTTAGTTATTTAGTTATTTAGTTATTTAGTTATTTAGTTATTTAGTTATTTAGTTATTTAGTTATTTAGTTATTTAGTTATTTAGTTATTTAGTTATTTAGTTATTTATTATTTAGTTATTTAGTTATTTAGTTATTTAGTTATTAGTTTTAGTTATTTAGTTTTTAGTTATTTAGTTATTTAGTTATTTTAGTTATTTAGTTATTTAGTTATTTAGTTATTTAGTTATTTAGTTATTTAGTTATTTAGTTATTTTAGTTATTTAGTTATTTAGTTATTTAGTTATTTAGTTATTTAGTTATTTAGTTATTTAGGTTATTTAGTTATTTAGTTATTTAGTTATTTAGTTATTTAGTTATTTAGTTATTTAGTTATTTAGTTATTTAGTTATTTAGTTATTTAGTTATTTAGTTATTTAGTTATTTAGTTATTTAGTTTGTTTAGTTATTTAGTTATTTAGTTATTTAGTTATTTAGTTATTTAGTTATTAGTTATTTAGTTATTTTTAGTTTAGTTATTTTAGTTATTTAGTTATTTAGTTATTTAGTTATTTAGTTTATTTAGTTATTTAGTTATTTAGTTATTTAGTTATTTAGTTATTTAGTTATTTAGTTATTTTTTAGTTTAGTTTTAGTTATTTAGTTATTTAGTTATTTAGTTTTTTTTAGTTATTTAGTTATTTAGTTTTTTTAGTTATTTAGTTATTTAGTTATTTTTTTTTTTTTTTATTTAGTTATTTAGTTATTTAGTTATTTAGTTAGTTATTTAGTTATTTATTATTTAGTTATTTTAGTTTATTTTAGTTAGTTAGTTATTTAGTTATTTAGTTATTTAGTTATTTAGTTATTTAGTTATTTAGTTATTTAGTTATTTAGTTATTTAGTTATTTAGTTATTTTAGTTATTTAGTTATTTAGTTATTTAGTTATTTAGTTATTTAGTTATTTAGTATTAGTTATTTAGTTATTTAGTTATTTAGTTATTTAGTTATTTTAGTTATTTAGTTATTTAGTTATTTAGTTATTTAGTTATTTAGTTATTTAGTTATTTAGTTATTTAGTTATTTAGTTATTTAGTTATTTAGTTATTTAGTTTTAGTTATTTAGTTATTTAGTTATTTAGTTATTTAGTTATTTAGTTATTTAGTTATTTAGTTATTTAGTTATTTAGTTATTTAGTTATTTAGTTATTTAGTTATTTAGTTATTTAGTTATTTAGTTATTTAGTTATTTAGTTATTTAGTTATTTAGTTATTTAGTTATTTAGTTATTTAGTTATTTAGTTATTTAGTTATTTAGTTATTTAGTTATTTAGTTATTTAGTTATTTAGTTATTTAGTTATTTAGTTATTTAGTTATTTAGTTATTTAGTTATTTAGTTATTTAGTTATTTAGTTATTTAGTTATTTAGTTATTTAGTTATTTAGTTATTTAGTTATTTAGTTATTTAGTTATTTAGTTATTTAGTTATTTAGTTATTTAGTTATTTAGTTATTTAGTTATTTAGTTATTTAGTTATTTAGTTATTTAGTTATTTAGTTATTTAGTTATTTAGTTATTTAGTTATTTAGTTATTTAGTTATTTAGTTATTTAGTTATTTAGTTATTTAGTTATTTAGTTATTTAGTTATTTAGTTATTTAGTTATTTAGTTATTTAGTTATTTAGTTATTTAGTTATTTAGTTATTTAGTTATTTAGTTATTTAGTTATTTAGTTATTTAGTTATTTAGTTATTTAGTTATTTAGTTATTTAGTTATTTAGTTATTTAGTTATTTAGTTATTTAGTTATTTAGTTATTTAGTTATTTAGTTATTTAGTTATTTAGTTATTTAGTTATTTAGTTATTTAGTTATTTAGTTATTTAGTTATTTAGTTATTTAGTTATTTAGTTATTTAGTTATTTAGTTATTTAGTTATTTAGTTATTTAGTTATTTAGTTATTTAGTTATTTAGTTATTTAGTTATTTAGTTATTTAGTTATTTAGTTATTTAGTTATTTAGTTATTTAGTTATTTAGTTATTTAGTTATTTAGTTATTTAGTTATTTAGTTATTTAGTTATTTAGTTATTTAGTTATTTAGTTATTTAGTTATTTAGTTATTTAGTTATTTAGTTATTTAGTTATTTAGTTATTTAGTTATTTAGTTATTTAGTTATTTAGTTATTTAGTTATTTAGTTATTTAGTTATTTAGTTATTTAGTTATTTAGTTATTTAGTTATTTAGTTATTTAGTTATTTAGTTATTTAGTTATTTAGTTATTTAGTTATTTAGTTATTTAGTTATTTAGTTATTTAGTTATTTAGTTATTTAGTTATTTAGTTATTTAGTTATTTAGTTATTTAGTTATTTAGTTATTTAGTTATTTAGTTATTTAGTTATTTAGTTATTTAGTTATTTAGTTATTTAGTTATTTAGTTATTTAGTTATTTAGTTATTTAGTTATTTAGTTATTTAGTTATTTAGTTATTTAGTTATTTAGTTATTTAGTTATTTAGTTATTTAGTTATTTAGTTATTTAGTTATTTAGTTATTTAGTTATTTAGTTATTTAGTTATTTAGTTATTTAGTTATTTAGTTATTTAGTTATTTAGTTATTTAGTTATTTAGTTATTTAGTTATTTAGTTATTTAGTTATTTAGTTATTTAGTTATTTAGTTATTTAGTTATTTAGTTATTTAGTTATTTAGTTATTTAGTTATTTAGTTATTTAGTTATTTAGTTATTTAGTTATTTAGTTATTTAGTTATTTAGTTATTTAGTTATTTAGTTATTTAGTTATTTAGTTATTTAGTTATTTAGTTATTTAGTTATTTAGTTATTTAGTTATTTAGTTATTTAGTTATTTAGTTATTTAGTTATTTAGTTATTTAGTTATTTAGTTATTTAGTTATTTAGTTATTTAGTTATTTAGTTATTTAGTTATTTAGTTATTTAGTTATTTAGTTATTTAGTTATTTAGTTATTTAGTTATTTAGTTATTTAGTTATTTAGTTATTTAGTTATTTAGTTATTTAGTTATTTAGTTATTTAGTTATTTAGTTATTTAGTTATTTAGTTATTTAGTTATTTAGTTATTTAGTTATTTAGTTATTTAGTTATTTAGTTATTTAGTTATTTAGTTATTTAGTTATTTAGTTATTTAGTTATTTAGTTATTTAGTTATTTAGTTATTTAGTTATTTAGTTATTTAGTTATTTAGTTATTTAGTTATTTAGTTATTTAGTTATTTAGTTATTTAGTTATTTAGTTATTTAGTGTTATTTAGTTATTTAGTTATTTAGTTATTTAGTTATTTAGTTATTTAGTTATTTAGTTATTTAGTTATTTAGTTATTTAGTTATTTAGTTATTTAGTTATTTAGTTATTTAGTTATTTAGTTATTTAGTTATTTAGTTATTTAGTTATTTAGTTATTTAGTTATTTAGTTATTTAGTTATTTAGTTATTTAGTTATTTAGTTATTTAGTTATTTAGTTATTTAGTTATTTAGTTATTTAGTTATTTAGTTATTTAGTTATTTAGTTATTTAGTTATTTAGTTATTTAGTTATTTAGTTATTTAGTTATTTAGTTATTTAGTTATTTAGTTATTTAGTTATTTAGTTATTTAGTTATTTAGTTATTTAGTTATTTAGTTATTTAGTTATTTAGTTATTTAGTTATTTAGTTATTTAGTTATTTAGTTATTTAGTTATTTAGTTATTTAGTTATTTAGTTATTTAGTTATTTAGTTATTTAGTTATTTAGTTATTTAGTTATTTAGTTATTTAGTTATTTAGTTATTTAGTTATTTAGTTATTTAGTTATTTAGTTATTTAGTTATTTAGTTATTTAGTTATTTAGTTATTTAGTTATTTAGTTATTTAGTTATTTAGTTATTTAGTTATTTAGTTATTTAGTTATTTAGTTATTTAGTTATTTAGTTATTTAGTTATTTAGTTATTTAGTTATTTAGTTATTTAGTTATTTAGTTATTTAGTTATTTAGTTATTTAGTTATTTAGTTATTTAGTTATTTAGTTATTTAGTTATTTAGTTATTTAGTTATTTAGTTATTTAGTTATTTAGTTATTTAGTTATTTAGTTATTTAGTTATTTAGTTATTTAGTTATTTAGTTATTTAGTTATTTAGTTATTTAGTTATTTAGTTATTTAGTTATTTAGTTATTTAGTTATTTAGTTATTTAGTTATTTAGTTATTTAGTTATTTAGTTATTTAGTTATTTAGTTATTTAGTTATTTAGTTATTTAGTTATTTAGTTATTTAGTTATTTAGTTATTTAGTTATTTAGTTATTTAGTTATTTAGTTATTTAGTTATTTAGTTATTTAGTTATTTAGTTATTTAGTTATTTAGTTATTTAGTTATTTAGTTATTTAGTTATTTAGTTATTTAGTTATTTAGTTATTTAGTTATTTAGTTATTTAGTTATTTAGTTATTTAGTTATTTAGTTATTTAGTTATTTAGTTATTTAGTTATTTAGTTATTTAGTTATTTAGTTATTTAGTTATTTAGTTATTTAGTTATTTAGTTATTTAGTTATTTAGTTATTTAGTTATTTAGTTATTTAGTTATTTAGTTATTTAGTTATTTAGTTATTTAGTTATTTAGTTATTTAGTTATTTAGTTATTTAGTTATTTAGTTATTTAGTTATTTAGTTATTTAGTTATTTAGTTATTTAGTTATTTAGTTATTTAGTTATTTAGTTATTTAGTTATTTAGTTATTTAGTTATTTAGTTATTTAGTTATTTAGTTATTTAGTTATTTAGTTATTTAGTTATTTAGTTATTTAGTTATTTAGTTATTTAGTTATTTAGTTATTTAGTTATTTAGTTATTTAGTTATTTAGTTATTTAGTTATTTAGTTATTTAGTTATTTAGTTATTTAGTTATTTAGTTATTTAGTTATTTAGTTATTTAGTTATTTAGTTATTTAGTTATTTAGTTATTTAGTTATTTAGTTATTTAGTTATTTAGTTATTTAGTTATTTAGTTATTTAGTTATTTAGTTATTTAGTTATTTAGTTATTTAGTTATTTAGTTATTTAGTTATTTAGTTATTTAGTTATTTAGTTATTTAGTTATTTAGTTATTTAGTTATTTAGTTATTTAGTTATTTAGTTATTTAGTTATTTAGTTATTTAGTTATTTAGTTATTTAGTTATTTAGTTATTTAGTTATTTAGTTATTTAGTTATTTAGTTATTTAGTTATTTAGTTATTTAGTTATTTAGTTATTTAGTTATTTAGTTATTTAGTTATTTAGTTATTTAGTTATTTAGTTATTTAGTTATTTAGTTATTTAGTTATTTAGTTATTTAGTTATTTAGTTATTTAGTTATTTAGTTATTTAGTTATTTAGTTATTTAGTTATTTAGTTATTTAGTTATTTAGTTATTTAGTTATTTAGTTATTTAGTTATTTAGTTATTTAGTTATTTAGTTATTTAGTTATTTAGTTATTTAGTTATTTAGTTATTTAGTTATTTAGTTATTTAGTTATTTAGTTATTTAGTTATTTAGTTATTTAGTTATTTAGTTATTTAGTTATTTAGTTATTTAGTTATTTAGTTATTTAGTTATTTAGTTATTTAGTTATTTAGTTATTTAGTTATTTAGTTATTTAGTTATTTAGTTATTTAGTTATTTAGTTATTTAGTTATTTAGTTATTTAGTTATTTAGTTATTTAGTTATTTAGTTATTTAGTTATTTAGTTATTTAGTTATTTAGTTATTTAGTTATTTAGTTATTTAGTTATTTAGTTATTTAGTTATTTAGTTATTTAGTTATTTAGTTATTTAGTTATTTAGTTATTTAGTTATTTAGTTATTTAGTTATTTAGTTATTTAGTTATTTAGTTATTTAGTTATTTAGTTATTTAGTTATTTAGTTATTTAGTTATTTAGTTATTTAGTTATTTAGTTATTTAGTTATTTAGTTATTTAGTTATTTAGTTATTTAGTTATTTAGTTATTTAGTTATTTAGTTATTTAGTTATTTAGTTATTTAGTTATTTAGTTATTTAGTTATTTAGTTATTTAGTTATTTAGTTATTTAGTTATTTAGTTATTTAGTTATTTAGTTATTTAGTTATTTAGTTATTTAGTTATTTAGTTATTTAGTTATTTAGTTATTTAGTTATTTAGTTATTTAGTTATTTAGTTATTTAGTTATTTAGTTATTTAGTTATTTAGTTATTTAGTTATTTAGTTATTTAGTTATTTAGTTATTTAGTTATTTAGTTATTTAGTTATTTAGTTATTTAGTTATTTAGTTATTTAGTTATTTAGTTATTTAGTTATTTAGTTATTTAGTTATTTAGTTATTTAGTTATTTAGTTATTTAGTTATTTAGTTATTTAGTTATTTAGTTATTTAGTTATTTAGTTATTTAGTTATTTAGTTATTTAGTTATTTAGTTATTTAGTTATTTAGTTATTTAGTTATTTAGTTATTTAGTTATTTAGTTATTTAGTTATTTAGTTATTTAGTTATTTAGTTATTTAGTTATTTAGTTATTTAGTTATTTAGTTATTTAGTTATTTAGTTATTTAGTTATTTAGTTATTTAGTTATTTAGTTATTTAGTTATTTAGTTATTTAGTTATTTAGTTATTTAGTTATTTAGTTATTTAGTTATTTAGTTATTTAGTTATTTAGTTATTTAGTTATTTAGTTATTTAGTTATTTAGTTATTTAGTTATTTAGTTATTTAGTTATTTAGTTATTTAGTTATTTAGTTATTTAGTTATTTAGTTATTTAGTTATTTAGTTATTTAGTTATTTAGTTATTTAGTTATTTAGTTATTTAGTTATTTAGTTATTTAGTTATTTAGTTATTTAGTTATTTAGTTATTTAGTTATTTAGTTATTTAGTTATTTAGTTATTTAGTTATTTAGTTATTTAGTTATTTAGTTATTTAGTTATTTAGTTATTTAGTTATTTAGTTATTTAGTTATTTAGTTATTTAGTTATTTAGTTATTTAGTTATTTAGTTATTTAGTTATTTAGTTATTTAGTTATTTAGTTATTTAGTTATTTAGTTATTTAGTTATTTAGTTATTTAGTTATTTAGTTATTTAGTTATTTAGTTATTTAGTTATTTAGTTATTTAGTTATTTAGTTATTTAGTTATTTAGTTATTTAGTTATTTAGTTATTTAGTTATTTAGTTATTTAGTTATTTAGTTATTTAGTTATTTAGTTATTTAGTTATTTAGTTATTTAGTTATTTAGTTATTTAGTTATTTAGTTATTTAGTTATTTAGTTATTTAGTTATTTAGTTATTTAGTTATTTAGTTATTTAGTTATTTAGTTATTTAGTTATTTAGTTATTTAGTTATTTAGTTATTTAGTTATTTAGTTATTTAGTTATTTAGTTATTTAGTTATTTAGTTATTTAGTTATTTAGTTATTTAGTTATTTAGTTATTTAGTTATTTAGTTATTTAGTTATTTAGTTATTTAGTTATTTAGTTATTTAGTTATTTAGTTATTTAGTTATTTAGTTATTTAGTTATTTAGTTATTTAGTTATTTAGTTATTTAGTTATTTAGTTATTTAGTTATTTAGTTATTTAGTTATTTAGTTATTTAGTTATTTAGTTATTTAGTTATTTAGTTATTTAGTTATTTAGTTATTTAGTTATTTAGTTATTTAGTTATTTAGTTATTTAGTTATTTAGTTATTTAGTTATTTAGTTATTTAGTTATTTAGTTATTTAGTTATTTAGTTATTTAGTTATTTAGTTATTTAGTTATTTAGTTATTTAGTTATTTAGTTATTTAGTTATTTAGTTATTTAGTTATTTAGTTATTTAGTTATTTAGTTATTTAGTTATTTAGTTATTTAGTTATTTAGTTATTTAGTTATTTAGTTATTTAGTTATTTAGTTATTTAGTTATTTAGTTATTTAGTTATTTAGTTATTTAGTTATTTAGTTATTTAGTTATTTAGTTATTTAGTTATTTAGTTATTTAGTTATTTAGTTATTTAGTTATTTAGTTATTTAGTTATTTAGTTATTTAGTTATTTAGTTATTTAGTTATTTAGTTATTTAGTTATTTAGTTATTTAGTTATTTAGTTATTTAGTTATTTAGTTATTTAGTTATTTAGTTATTTAGTTATTTAGTTATTTAGTTATTTAGTTATTTAGTTATTTAGTTATTTAGTTATTTAGTTATTTAGTTATTTAGTTATTTAGTTATTTAGTTATTTAGTTATTTAGTTATTTAGTTATTTAGTTATTTAGTTATTTAGTTATTTAGTTATTTAGTTATTTAGTTATTTAGTTATTTAGTTATTTAGTTATTTAGTTATTTAGTTATTTAGTTATTTAGTTATTTAGTTATTTAGTTATTTAGTTATTTAGTTATTTAGTTATTTAGTTATTTAGTTATTTAGTTATTTAGTTATTTAGTTATTTAGTTATTTAGTTATTTAGTTATTTAGTTATTTAGTTATTTAGTTATTTAGTTATTTAGTTATTTAGTTATTTAGTTATTTAGTTATTTAGTTATTTAGTTATTTAGTTATTTAGTTATTTAGTTATTTAGTTATTTAGTTATTTAGTTATTTAGTTATTTAGTTATTTAGTTATTTAGTTATTTAGTTATTTAGTTATTTAGTTATTTAGTTATTTAGTTATTTAGTTATTTAGTTATTTAGTTATTTAGTTATTTAGTTATTTAGTTATTTAGTTATTTAGTTATTTAGTTATTTAGTTATTTAGTTATTTAGTTATTTAGTTATTTAGTTATTTAGTTATTTAGTTATTTAGTTATTTAGTTATTTAGTTATTTAGTTATTTAGTTATTTAGTTATTTAGTTATTTAGTTATTTAGTTATTTAGTTATTTAGTTATTTAGTTATTTAGTTATTTAGTTATTTAGTTATTTAGTTATTTAGTTATTTAGTTATTTAGTTATTTAGTTATTTAGTTATTTAGTTATTTAGTTATTTAGTTATTTAGTTATTTAGTTATTTAGTTATTTAGTTATTTAGTTATTTAGTTATTTAGTTATTTAGTTATTTAGTTATTTAGTTATTTAGTTATTTAGTTATTTAGTTATTTAGTTATTTAGTTATTTAGTTATTTAGTTATTTAGTTATTTAGTTATTTAGTTATTTAGTTATTTAGTTATTTAGTTATTTAGTTATTTAGTTATTTAGTTATTTAGTTATTTAGTTATTTAGTTATTTAGTTATTTAGTTATTTAGTTATTTAGTTATTTAGTTATTTAGTTATTTAGTTATTTAGTTATTTAGTTATTTAGTTATTTAGTTATTTAGTTATTTAGTTATTTAGTTATTTAGTTATTTAGTTATTTAGTTATTTAGTTATTTAGTTATTTAGTTATTTAGTTATTTAGTTATTTAGTTATTTAGTTATTTAGTTATTTAGTTATTTAGTTATTTAGTTATTTAGTTATTTAGTTATTTAGTTATTTAGTTATTTAGTTATTTAGTTATTTAGTTATTTAGTTATTTAGTTATTTAGTTATTTAGTTATTTAGTTATTTAGTTATTTAGTTATTTAGTTATTTAGTTATTTAGTTATTTAGTTATTTAGTTATTTAGTTATTTAGTTATTTAGTTATTTAGTTATTTAGTTATTTAGTTATTTAGTTATTTAGTTATTTAGTTATTTAGTTATTTAGTTATTTAGTTATTTAGTTATTTAGTTATTTAGTTATTTAGTTATTTAGTTATTTAGTTATTTAGTTATTTAGTTATTTAGTTATTTAGTTATTTAGTTATTTAGTTATTTAGTTATTTAGTTATTTAGTTATTTAGTTATTTAGTTATTTAGTTATTTAGTTATTTAGTTATTTAGTTATTTAGTTATTTAGTTATTTAGTTATTTAGTTATTTAGTTATTTAGTTATTTAGTTATTTAGTTATTTAGTTATTTAGTTATTTAGTTATTTAGTTATTTAGTTATTTAGTTATTTAGTTATTTAGTTATTTAGTTATTTAGTTATTTAGTTATTTAGTTATTTAGTTATTTAGTTATTTAGTTATTTAGTTATTTAGTTATTTAGTTATTTAGTTATTTAGTTATTTAGTTATTTAGTTATTTAGTTATTTAGTTATTTAGTTATTTAGTTATTTAGTTATTTAGTTATTTAGTTATTTAGTTATTTAGTTATTTAGTTATTTAGTTATTTAGTTATTTAGTTATTTAGTTATTTAGTTATTTAGTTATTTAGTTATTTAGTTATTTAGTTATTTAGTTATTTAGTTATTTAGTTATTTAGTTATTTAGTTATTTAGTTATTTAGTTATTTAGTTATTTAGTTATTTAGTTATTTAGTTATTTAGTTATTTAGTTATTTAGTTATTTAGTTATTTAGTTATTTAGTTATTTAGTTATTTAGTTATTTAGTTATTTAGTTATTTAGTTATTTAGTTATTTAGTTATTTAGTTATTTAGTTATTTAGTTATTTAGTTATTTAGTTATTTAGTTATTTAGTTATTTAGTTATTTAGTTATTTAGTTATTTAGTTATTTAGTTATTTAGTTATTTAGTTATTTAGTTATTTAGTTATTTAGTTATTTAGTTATTTAGTTATTTAGTTATTTAGTTATTTAGTTATTTAGTTATTTAGTTATTTAGTTATTTAGTTATTTAGTTATTTAGTTATTTAGTTATTTAGTTATTTAGTTATTTAGTTATTTAGTTATTTAGTTATTTAGTTATTTAGTTATTTAGTTATTTAGTTATTTAGTTATTTAGTTATTTAGTTATTTAGTTATTTAGTTATTTAGTTATTTAGTTATTTAGTTATTTAGTTATTTAGTTATTTAGTTATTTAGTTATTTAGTTATTTAGTTATTTAGTTATTTAGTTATTTAGTTATTTAGTTATTTAGTTATTTAGTTATTTAGTTATTTAGTTATTTAGTTATTTAGTTATTTAGTTATTTAGTTATTTAGTTATTTAGTTATTTAGTTATTTAGTTATTTAGTTATTTAGTTATTTAGTTATTTAGTTATTTAGTTATTTAGTTATTTAGTTATTTAGTTATTTAGTTATTTAGTTATTTAGTTATTTAGTTATTTAGTTATTTAGTTATTTAGTTATTTAGTTATTTAGTTATTTAGTTATTTAGTTATTTAGTTATTTAGTTATTTAGTTATTTAGTTATTTAGTTATTTAGTTATTTAGTTATTTAGTTATTTAGTTATTTAGTTATTTAGTTATTTAGTTATTTAGTTATTTAGTTATTTAGTTATTTAGTTATTTAGTTATTTAGTTATTTAGTTATTTAGTTATTTAGTTATTTAGTTATTTAGTTATTTAGTTATTTAGTTATTTAGTTATTTAGTTATTTAGTTATTTAGTTATTTAGTTATTTAGTTATTTAGTTATTTAGTTATTTAGTTATTTAGTTATTTAGTTATTTAGTTATTTAGTTATTTAGTTATTTAGTTATTTAGTTATTTAGTTATTTAGTTATTTAGTTATTTAGTTATTTAGTTATTTAGTTATTTAGTTATTTAGTTATTTAGTTATTTAGTTATTTAGTTATTTAGTTATTTAGTTATTTAGTTATTTAGTTATTTAGTTATTTAGTTATTTAGTTATTTAGTTATTTAGTTATTTAGTTATTTAGTTATTTAGTTATTTAGTTATTTAGTTATTTAGTTATTTAGTTATTTAGTTATTTAGTTATTTAGTTATTTAGTTATTTAGTTATTTAGTTATTTAGTTATTTAGTTATTTAGTTATTTAGTTATTTAGTTTATTTAGTTATTTAGTTATTTAGTTATTTAGTTATTTAGTTATTTAGTTATTTAGTTATTTAGTTGTTATTTAGTTATTTAGTTATTTAGTTATTTAGTTATTTAGTTATTTAGTTATTTAGTTATTTAGTTATTTAGTTATTTAGTTATTTAGTTATTTAGTTATTTAGTTATTTAGTTATTTAGTTATTTAGTTATTTAGTTATTTAGTTATTTAGTTATTTAGTTATTTAGTTATTTAGTTATTTAGTTATTTAGTTATTTAGTTATTTAGTTATTTAGTTATTTAGTTATTTAGTTATTTAGTTATTTAGTTATTTAGTTATTTAGTTATTTAGTTATTTAGTTATTTAGTTATTTAGTTATTTAGTTATTTAGTTATTTAGTTATTTAGTTATTTAGTTATTTAGTTATTTAGTTATTTAGTTATTTAGTTATTTAGTTATTTAGTTATTTAGTTATTTAGTTATTTAGTTATTTAGTTATTTAGTTATTTAGTTATTTAGTTATTTAGTTATTTAGTTATTTAGTTATTTAGTTATTTAGTTATTTAGTTATTTAGTTATTTAGTTATTTAGTTATTTAGTTATTTAGTTATTTAGTTATTTAGTTATTTAGTTATTTAGTTATTTAGTTATTTAGTTATTTAGTTATTTAGTTATTTAGTTATTTAGTTATTTAGTTATTTAGTTATTTAGTTATTTAGTTATTTAGTTATTTAGTTATTTAGTTATTTAGTTATTTAGTTATTTAGTTATTTAGTTATTTAGTTATTTAGTTATTTAGTTATTTAGTTATTTAGTTATTTAGTTATTTAGTTATTTAGTTATTTAGTTATTTAGTTATTTAGTTATTTAGTTATTTAGTTATTTAGTTATTTAGTTATTTAGTTATTTAGTTATTTAGTTATTTAGTTATTTAGTTATTTAGTTATTTAGTTATTTAGTTATTTAGTTATTTAGTTATTTAGTTATTTAGTTATTTAGTTATTTAGTTATTTAGTTATTTAGTTATTTAGTTATTTAGTTATTTAGTTATTTAGTTATTTAGTTATTTAGTTATTTAGTTATTTAGTTATTTAGTTATTTAGTTATTTAGTTATTTAGTTATTTAGTTATTTAGTTATTTAGTTATTTAGTTATTTAGTTATTTAGTTATTTAGTTATTTAGTTATTTAGTTATTTAGTTATTTAGTTATTTAGTTATTTAGTTATTTAGTTATTTAGTTATTTAGTTATTTAGTTATTTAGTTATTTAGTTATTTAGTTATTTAGTTATTTAGTTATTTAGTTATTTAGTTATTTAGTTATTTAGTTATTTAGTTATTTAGTTATTTAGTTATTTAGTTATTTAGTTATTTAGTTATTTAGTTATTTAGTTATTTAGTTATTTAGTTATTTAGTTATTTAGTTATTTAGTTATTTAGTTATTTAGTTATTTAGTTATTTAGTTATTTAGTTATTTAGTTATTTAGTTATTTAGTTATTTAGTTATTTAGTTATTTAGTTATTTAGTTATTTAGTTATTTAGTTATTTAGTTATTTAGTTATTTAGTTATTTAGTTATTTAGTTATTTAGTTATTTAGTTATTTAGTTATTTAGTTATTTAGTTATTTAGTTATTTAGTTATTTAGTTATTTAGTTATTTAGTTATTTAGTTATTTAGTTATTTAGTTATTTAGTTATTTAGTTATTTAGTTATTTAGTTATTTAGTTATTTAGTTATTTAGTTATTTAGTTATTTAGTTATTTAGTTATTTAGTTATTTAGTTATTTAGTTATTTAGTTATTTAGTTATTTAGTTATTTAGTTATTTAGTTATTTAGTTATTTAGTTATTTAGTTATTTAGTTATTTAGTTATTTAGTTATTTAGTTATTTAGTTATTTAGTTATTTAGTTATTTAGTTATTTAGTTATTTAGTTATTTAGTTATTTAGTTATTTAGTTATTTAGTTATTTAGTTATTTAGTTATTTAGTTATTTAGTTATTTAGTTATTTAGTTATTTAGTTATTTAGTTATTTAGTTATTTAGTTATTTAGTTATTTAGTTATTTAGTTATTTAGTTATTTAGTTATTTAGTTATTTAGTTATTTAGTTATTTAGTTATTTAGTTATTTAGTTATTTAGTTATTTAGTTATTTAGTTATTTAGTTATTTAGTTATTTAGTTATTTAGTTATTTAGTTATTTAGTTATTTAGTTATTTAGTTATTTAGTTATTTAGTTATTTAGTTATTTAGTTATTTAGTTATTTAGTTATTTAGTTATTTAGTTATTTAGTTATTTAGTTATTTAGTTATTTAGTTATTTAGTTATTTAGTTATTTAGTTATTTAGTTATTTAGTTATTTAGTTATTTAGTTATTTAGTTATTTAGTTATTTAGTTATTTAGTTATTTAGTTATTTAGTTATTTAGTTATTTAGTTATTTAGTTATTTAGTTATTTAGTTATTTAGTTATTTAGTTATTTAGTTATTTAGTTATTTAGTTATTTAGTTATTTAGTTATTTAGTTATTTAGTTATTTAGTTATTTAGTTATTTAGTTATTTAGTTATTTAGTTATTTAGTTATTTAGTTATTTAGTTATTTAGTTATTTAGTTATTTAGTTATTTAGTTATTTAGTTATTTAGTTATTTAGTTATTTAGTTATTTAGTTATTTAGTTATTAGTTATTTAGTTATTTAGTTATTTAGTTATTTAGTTATTTAGTTATTTAGTTATTTAGTTATTTAGTTATTTAGTTATTTAGTTATTTAGTTATTTAGTTATTTAGTTATTTAGTTATTTAGTTATTTAGTTATTTAGTTATTTAGTTATTTAGTTATTTAGTTATTTAGTTATTTAGTTATTTAGTTATTTAGTTATTTAGTATTTAGTTATTTAGTTATTTAGTTATTTAGTTATTTAGTTATTTAGTTATTTAGTTATTTAGTTATTTAGTTATTTAGTTATTTAGTTATTTAGTTATTTAGTTATTTAGTTATTAGTTATTTTAGTTATTTAGTTATTTAGTTATTTAGTTATTTAGTTATTTAGTTATTTAGTTATTTAGTTATTTAGTTATTTAGTTATTTAGTTATTTAGTTATTTAGTTATTTAGTTATTTAGTTATTTAGTTATTTAGTTATTTAGTTATTTAGTTATTTAGTTATTTAGTTATTTAGTTATTTAGTTATTTAGTTATTTAGTTATTTAGTTATTTAGTTATTTAGTTATTTAGTTATTTAGTTATTTAGTTATTTAGTTATTTAGTTATTTAGTTATTTAGTTATTTAGTTATTTAG
Organism: Nebria salina; assembly: GCA_944039245.1. Lineage (NCBI taxonomy): Eukaryota > Metazoa > Arthropoda > Insecta > Coleoptera > Carabidae > Nebria > Nebria salina. The sequence continues at coordinate 5,038 of CALUEK010000302.1, read as the reverse complement.
TTATTTAGTTATTTAGTTATTTAGTTATTTAGTTATTTAGTTATATAGTTATTTAGTTATTTTTTAGTTATTTTAAGTTATTTAGTTATTAGTTATTTAGTTATTTAGTTATTTAGTTATTTAGTTATTTAGTTATTTAGTTATTTAGTTATTTAGTTATTTAGTTATTTAGTTATTTAGTTATTTAGTTATTTAGTTATTTAGTTATTTAGTTTATTTAGTTATTTAGTTATTTAGTTATTTAGTTATTTAGTTATTTAGTTATTTTAGTTATTTAGTTATTTAGTTATTTAGTTATTTAGTTATTAGTATTTAGTTATTTAGTTATTTAGTTATTTAGTTATTTAGTTATTTAGTTATTTAGTTATTTAGTATTTAGTTATTTAGTTATTTAGTTATTTAGTTATTTAGTTATTTAGTTATTTAGTTATTTAGTTATTTAGTTATTTAGTTATTTAGTTATTTAGTTATTTAGTTATTTAGTTATTTAGTTATTTAGTTATTTAGTTATTTAGTTATTTAGTTATTTAGTTATTTAGTTATTTAGTTATTTAGTTATTTAGTTATTTAGTTATTACTATTAGTTATTTAGTTATTTAGTTATTTAGTTATTTAGTTATTTAGTTATTTAGTTATTTAGTTATTTAGTTATTTAGTTATTAGTTTATTTAGTTATTTAGTTATTTAGTTATTTAGTTATTTAGTTATTTAGTTATTTAGTTATTTAGTTATTTAGTTATTTAGTTATTTAGTTATTTAGTTATTTAGTTATTTAGTTATTTAGTTATTTAGTTATTTAGTTATTTAGTTATTTAGTTATTTAGTTATTTAGTTATTTAGTATTTAGTTATTTAGTTATTTAGTTATTTAGTTATTTAGTTATTTAGTTATTTAGTTATTTAGTTATTTAGTTATTTAGTTATTTAGTTATTAGTTATTTAGTTATTTAGTTATTAGTTATTTAGTTATTTAGTTATTTAGTTATTTAGTTATTTAGTTATTTAGTTATTTAGTTATTTAGTTATTTAGTTATTTAGGTTATTTAGTTATTATTTAGTTATTTAGTTATTTAGTTTATTTAGTTATTTAGTTATTTAGTTATTTAGTTATTTAGTTATTTAGTTATTTAGTTATTTTAGTTATTTAGTTATTTAGTTATTTAGTTATTTAGTTATTTAGTTATTTAGTTATTTAGTTATTTAGTTATTTAGTTATTAGTTATTTAGTTATTTAGTTATTTAGTTATTTAGTTATTTAGTTATTTAGTTATTTAGTTATTTAGTTATTTAGTTATTTAGTTATTTAGTTATTTAGTTATTTAGTTATTTAGTTATTTAGTTATTTAAGTTATTTAGTTATTTTATTATTTAGTTATTTAGTTATTTAGTTATTTAGTTATTTAGTTATTTAGTTATTTAGTTATTTAGTTATTTAGTTATTTAGTTATTTAGTTATTTAGTTATTTAGTTATTTAGTTATTTAGTTATTTAGTTATTTAGTATTTAGTTATTTAGTTATTTAGTTATTTAGTTATTTAGTTATTTAGTTATTTAGTTTTTAGTTATTAGTTATTTAGTTATTTAGTTATTTAGTTATTTAGTTATTTAGTTATTTAGTTATTTAGTTATTTAGTTATTTAGTTATTTAGTTATTTAGTTATTTAGTTTATTTAGTTATTTAGTTATTTAGTTATTTAGTTAGTTTAGTTATTTAGTTATTTAGTTATTTAGTTATTTAGTTAGTTTAGTTATTTAGTTATTTAGTTATTTAGTTATTTAGTTATTTAGTTATTTAGTTATTTAGTTATTTAGTTATTTAGTTATTTAGTTATTTAGTTATTTAGTTATTTAGTTATTTAGTTATTTAGTTATTTAGTTATTTAGTTATTTAGTTATTTAGTTATTTAGTTATTTAGTTATTTAGTTATTTAGTTATTTAGTTATTTAGTTATTTAGTTATTTAGTATTTAGTTATTTAGTTATTTAGTTATTTAGTTATTTAGTTATTTAGTTATTTAGTTATTTAGTTATTTAGTTATTTAGTTATTTAGTTATTTAGTATTTAGTTATTAGTTATTTAGTTATTTAGTTATTTAGTTATTTAGTTATTTAGTTATTTAGTTTTTAGTTATTAGTTATTTAGTTATTTAGTTATTTAGTTATTAGTATTTAGTTATTTAGTTATTTAGTTATTTAGTTATTTAGTTATTTAGTTATTTAGTTTTATTTAGTTATTTAGTATTAGTTATTTAGTTATTTAGTTATTTAGTTATTTAGTTATTTAGTTTATTTAGTTATTTAGTTATTTAGTTATTTAGTTATTTAGTTATTTAGTTATTTAGTTATTTAGTTATTTAGTTATTTAGTTATTTAGTTATTTAGTTATTTAGTTATTTAGTTATTTAGTTATTTAGTTATTTAGTTATTTAGTTATTTAGTTATTTAGTTATTTAGTTATTTAGTTATTTAGTTATTTAGTTATTTAGTTATTTAGTTATTTAGTTATTTAGTTATTTAGTATTTAGTTATTTAGTTATTTAGTTATTTAGTTATTTAGTTATTTAGTTATTTAGTTATTTAGTTATTTAGTTATTTAGTTATTTAGTTATTTAGTTATTTAGTTTAGTTATTTAGTTATTTAGTTATTTAGTTATTTAGTTATTTAGTTATTTAGTTATTTAGTTATTTAGTTATTTAGTTATTTAGTTATTTAGTTATTTAGTTATTTAGTTATTTAGTTATTTAGTTATTTAGTTATTTAGTTATTTAGTTATTTAGTTATTTAGTTATTTAGTTATTTAGTTAGTTAGTATTTAGTTATTTAGTTATTAGTTAGTTATTTAGTTATTTAGTTATTTAGTTATTTAGTTATTTAGTTATTTAGTTATTTAGTTATTTAGTTATTTAGTTATTTAGTTATTTAGTTATTTAGTTATTTAGTTATTTAGTTATTTAGTTATTTAGTTATTTAGTTATTTAGTTATTTAGTTATTTAGTTATTTAGTTAGTTAGTTATTTTAGTTATTTAGTTATTTTAGTTATTTAGTTATTTTAGTTATTTAGTTATTTAGTTATTTAGTTATTTAGTTATTTAGTTATTTAGTTATTTAGTTATTTAGTTATTTAGTTATTTAGTTATTTAGTTATTTAGTTATTTAGTTATTTAGTTTATTTAGTTATTTAGTTATTTAGTTATTAGTTATTTAGTTATTTAGTTATTTAGTTATTTAGTTTATTTAGTTATTTAGTTATTTAGTTATTTAGTTATTTAGTTATTTAGTTATTTAGTTATTTAGTTATTTAGTTTATTTAGTTATTTAGTTATTTAGTTATTTAGTTATTGTTATTTAGTTATTTAGTTATTTAGTTATTTAGTTATTTAGTTATTTAGTTATTTAGTTATTTAGTTATTTAGTTATTTAGTTATTTAGTTATTTAGTTATTTAGTTATTTAGTTATTTAGTTATTTAGTTATTTAGTTATTTAGTTATTTAGTTATTTAGTTATTTAGTTATTTAGTTATTTAGTTATTTAGTTATTTAGTTATTTAGTTATTTAGTTATTTAGTTATTTAGTTATTTAGTTATTTAGTTATTTAGTTATTTAGTTATTTAGTTATTTAGTTATTTAGTTATTTAGTTATTTAGTTATTTAGTTATTTAGTTATTTAGTTATTTAGTTATTTAGTTATTTAGTTATTTAGTTATTTAGTTATTTAGTTATTTAGTTATTTAGTTATTTAGTTATTTAGTTATTTAGTTATTTAGTTATTTAGTTATTTAGTTATTTAGTTATTTAGTTATTTAGTTATTTAGTTATTTAGTTATTTAGTTATTTAGTTATTTAGTTATTTAGTTATTTAGTTATTTAGTTATTTAGTTATTTAGTTATTTAGTTATTTAGTTATTTAGTTATTTAGTTATTTAGTTATTTAGTTATTTAGTTATTTAGTTATTTAGTTATTTAGTTATTTAGTTATTTAGTTATTTAGTTATTTAGTTATTTAGTTATTTAGTTATTTAGTTATTTAGTTATTTAGTTATTTAGTTATTTAGTTATTTAGTTATTTAGTTATTTAGTTATTTAGTTATTTAGTTATTTAGTTATTTAGTTATTTAGTTATTTAGTTATTTAGTTATTTAGTTATTTAGTTATTTAGTTATTTAGTTATTTAGTTATTTAGTTATTTAGTTATTTAGTTATTTAGTTATTTAGTTATTTAGTTATTTAGTTATTTAGTTATTTAGTTATTTAGTTATTTAGTTATTTAGTTATTTAGTTATTTAGTTATTTAGTTATTTAGTTATTTAGTTATTTAGTTATTTAGTTATTTAGTTATTTAGTTATTTAGTTATTTAGTTATTTAGTTATTTAGTTATTTAGTTATTTAGTTATTTAGTTATTTAGTTATTTAGTTATTTAGTTATTTAGTTATTTAGTTATTTAGTTATTTAGTTATTTAGTTATTTAGTTATTTAGTTATTTAGTTATTTAGTTATTTAGTTATTTAGTTATTTAGTTATTTAGTTATTTAGTTATTTAGTTATTTAGTTATTTAGTTATTTAGTTATTTAGTTATTTAGTTATTTAGTTATTTAGTTATTTAGTTATTTAGTTATTTAGTTATTTAGTTATTTAGTTATTTAGTTATTTAGTTATTTAGTTATTTAGTTATTTAGTTATTTAGTTATTTAGTTATTTAGTTATTTAGTTATTTAGTTATTTAGTTATTTAGTTATTTAGTTATTTAGTTATTTAGTTATTTAGTTATTTAGTTTTAGTTATTTAGTTATTTAGTTATTTAGTTATTTAGTTATTTAGTTGATTTAGTTATTTAGTTATTTAGTTATTTAGTTATTTAGTTATTTAGTTATTTAGTTATTTAGTTATTTAGTTATTTAGTTATTTAGTTATTTAGTTATTTAGTTATTTAGTTATTTAGTTATTTAGTTATTTAGTTATTTAGTTATTTAGTTATTTAGTTATTTAGTTATTTAGTTATTTAGTTATTTAGTTATTTAGTTATTTAGTTATTTAGT
>CALUEK010000301.1:0-63709 GCA_944039245.1 Nebria salina | reverse complement strand
AAATAACTAAATAACTAAATAACTAAATAACTAAATAACTAAATAACTAAATAACTAAATAACTAAATAACTAAATAACTAAATAACTAAATAACTAAATAACTAAATAACTAAATAACTAAATAACTAAATAACTAAATAACTAAATAACTAAATAACTAAATAACTAAATAACTAAATAACTAAATAACTAAATAACTAAATAACTAAATAACTAAATAACTAAATAACTAAATAACTAAATAACTAAATAACTAAATAACTAAATAACTAAATAACTAAATAACTAAATAACTAAATAACTAAATAACTAAATAACTAAATAACTAAATAACTAAATAACTAAATAACTAAATAACTAAATAACTAAATAACTAAATAACTAAATAACTAAATAACTAAATAACTAAATAACTAAATAACTAAATAACTAAATAACTAAATAACTAAATAACTAAATAACTAAATAACTAAATAACTAAATAACTAAATAACTAAATAACTAAATAACTAAATAACTAAATAACTAAATAACTAAATAACTAAATAACTAAATAACTAAATAACTAAATAACTAAATAACTAAATAACTAAATAACTAAATAACTAAATAACTAAATAACTAAATAACTAAATAACTAAATAACTAAATAACTAAATAACTAAATAACTAAATAACTAAATAACTAAATAACTAAATAACTAAATAACTAAATAACTAAATAACTAAATAACTAAATAACTAAATAACTAAATAACTAAATAACTAAATAACTAAATAACTAAATAACTAAATAACTAAATAACTAAATAACTAAATAACTAAATAACTAAATAACTAAATAACTAAATAACTAAATAACTAAATAACTAAATAACTAAATAACTAAATAACTAAATAACTAAATAACTAAATAACTAAATAACTAAATAACTAAATAACTAAATAACTAAATAACTAAATAACTAAATAACTAAATAACTAAATAACTAAATAACTAAATAACTAAATAACTAAATAACTAAATAACTAAATAACTAAATAACTAAATAACTAAATAACTAAATAACTAAATAACTAAATAACTAAATAACTAAATAACTAAATAACTAAATAACTAAATAACTAAATAACTAAATAACTAAATAACTAAATAACTAAATAACTAAATAACTAAATAACTAAATAACTAAATAACTAAATAACTAAATAACTAAATAACTAAATAACTAAATAACTAAATAACTAAATAACTAAATAACTAAATAACTAAATAACTAAATAACTAAATAACTAAATAACTAAATAACTAAATAACTAAATAACTAAATAACTAAATAACTAAATAACTAAATAACTAAATAACTAAATAACTAAATAACTAAATAACTAAATAACTAAATAACTAAATAACTAAATAACTAAATAACTAAATAACTAAATAACTAAATAACTAAATAACTAAATAACTAAATAACTAAATAACTAAATAACTAAATAACTAAATAACTAAATAACTAAATAACTAAATAACTAAATAACTAAATAACTAAATAACTAAATAACTAAATAACTAAATAACTAAATAACTAAATAACTAAATAACTAAATAACTAAATAACTAAATAACTAAATAACTAAATAACTAAATAACTAAATAACTAAATAACTAAATAACTAAATAACTAAATAACTAAATAACTAAATAACTAAATAACTAAATAACTAAATAACTAAATAACTAAATAACTAAATAACTAAATAACTAAATAACTAAATAACTAAATAACTAAATAACTAAATAACTAAATAACTAAATAACTAAATAACTAAATAACTAAATAACTAAATAACTAAATAACTAAATAACTAAATAACTAAATAACTAAATAACTAAATAACTAAATAACTAAATAACTAAATAACTAAATAACTAAATAACTAAATAACTAAATAACTAAATAACTAAATAACTAAATAACTAAATAACTAAATAACTAAATAACTAAATAACTAAATAACTAAATAACTAAATAACTAAATAACTAAATAACTAAATAACTAAATAACTAAATAACTAAATAACTAAATAACTAAATAACTAAATAACTAAATAACTAAATAACTAAATAACTAAATAACTAAATAACTAAATAACTAAATAACTAAATAACTAAATAACTAAATAACTAAATAACTAAATAACTAAATAACTAAATAACTAAATAACTAAATAACTAAATAACTAAATAACTAAATAACTAAATAACTAAATAACTAAATAACTAAATAACTAAATAACTAAATAACTAAATAACTAAATAACTAAATAACTAAATAACTAAATAACTAAATAACTAAATAACTAAATAACTAAATAACTAAATAACTAAATAACTAAATAACTAAATAACTAAATAACTAAATAACTAAATAACTAAATAACTAAATAACTAAATAACTAAATAACTAAATAACTAAATAACTAAATAACTAAATAACTAAATAACTAAATAACTAAATAACTAAATAACTAAATAACTAAATAACTAAATAACTAAATAACTAAATAACTAAATAACTAAATAACTAAATAACTAAATAACTAAATAACTAAATAACTAAATAACTAAATAACTAAATAACTAAATAACTAAATAACTAAATAACTAAATAACTAAATAACTAAATAACTAAATAACTAAATAACTAAATAACTAAATAACTAAATAACTAAATAACTAAATAACTAAATAACTAAATAACTAAATAACTAAATAACTAAATAACTAAATAACTAAATAACTAAATAACTAAATAACTAAATAACTAAATAACTAAATAACTAAATAACTAAATAACTAAATAACTAAATAACTAAATAACTAAATAACTAAATAACTAAATAACTAAATAACTAAATAACTAAATAACTAAATAACTAAATAACTAAATAACTAAATAACTAAATAACTAAATAACTAAATAACTAAATAACTAAATAACTAAATAACTAAATAACTAAATAACTAAATAACTAAATAACTAAATAACTAAATAACTAAATAACTAAATAACTAAATAACTAAATAACTAAATAACTAAATAACTAAATAACTAAATAACTAAATAACTAAATAACTAAATAACTAAATAACTAAATAACTAAATAACTAAATAACTAAATAACTAAATAACTAAATAACTAAATAACTAAATAACTAAATAACTAAATAACTAAATAACTAAATAACTAAATAACTAAATAACTAAATAACTAAATAACTAAATAACTAAATAACTAAATAACTAAATAACTAAATAACTAAATAACTAAATAACTAAATAACTAAATAACTAAATAACTAAATAACTAAATAACTAAATAACTAAATAACTAAATAACTAAATAACTAAATAACTAAATAACTAAATAACTAAATAACTAAATAACTAAATAACTAAATAACTAAATAACTAAATAACTAAATAACTAAATAACTAAATAACTAAATAACTAAATAACTAAATAACTAAATAACTAAATAACTAAATAACTAAATAACTAAATAACTAAATAACTAAATAACTAAATAACTAAATAACTAAATAACTAAATAACTAAATAACTAAATAACTAAATAACTAAATAACTAAATAACTAAATAACTAAATAACTAAATAACTAAATAACTAAATAACTAAATAACTAAATAACTAAATAACTAAATAACTAAATAACTAAATAACTAAATAACTAAATAACTAAATAACTAAATAACTAAATAACTAAATAACTAAATAACTAAATAACTAAATAACTAAATAACTAAATAACTAAATAACTAAATAACTAAATAACTAAATAACTAAATAACTAAATAACTAAATAACTAAATAACTAAATAACTAAATAACTAAATAACTAAATAACTAAATAACTAAATAACTAAATAACTAAATAACTAAATAACTAAATAACTAAATAACTAAATAACTAAATAACTAAATAACTAAATAACTAAATAACTAAATAACTAAATAACTAAATAACTAAATAACTAAATAACTAAATAACTAAATAACTAAATAACTAAATAACTAAATAACTAAATAACTAAATAACTAAATAACTAAATAACTAAATAACTAAATAACTAAATAACTAAATAACTAAATAACTAAATAACTAAATAACTAAATAACTAAATAACTAAATAACTAAATAACTAAATAACTAAATAACTAAATAACTAAATAACTAAATAACTAAATAACTAAATAACTAAATAACTAAATAACTAAATAACTAAATAACTAAATAACTAAATAACTAAATAACTAAATAACTAAATAACTAAATAACTAAATAACTAAATAACTAAATAACTAAATAACTAAATAACTAAATAACTAAATAACTAAATAACTAAATAACTAAATAACTAAATAACTAAATAACTAAATAACTAAATAACTAAATAACTAAATAACTAAATAACTAAATAACTAAATAACTAAATAACTAAATAACTAAATAACTAAATAACTAAATAACTAAATAACTAAATAACTAAATAACTAAATAACTAAATAACTAAATAACTAAATAACTAAATAACTAAATAACTAAATAACTAAATAACTAAATAACTAAATAACTAAATAACTAAATAACTAAATAACTAAATAACTAAATAACTAAATAACTAAATAACTAAATAACTAAATAACTAAATAACTAAATAACTAAATAACTAAATAACTAAATAACTAAATAACTAAATAACTAAATAACTAAATAACTAAATAACTAAATAACTAAATAACTAAATAACTAAATAACTAAATAACTAAATAACTAAATAACTAAATAACTAAATAACTAAATAACTAAATAACTAAATAACTAAATAACTAAATAACTAAATAACTAAATAACTAAATAACTAAATAACTAAATAACTAAATAACTAAATAACTAAATAACTAAATAACTAAATAACTAAATAACTAAATAACTAAATAACTAAATAACTAAATAACTAAATAACTAAATAACTAAATAACTAAATAACTAAATAACTAAATAACTAAATAACTAAATAACTAAATAACTAAATAACTAAATAACTAAATAACTAAATAACTAAATAACTAAATAACTAAATAACTAAATAACTAAATAACTAAATAACTAAATAACTAAATAACTAAATAACTAAATAACTAAATAACTAAATAACTAAATAACTAAATAACTAAATAACTAAATAACTAAATAACTAAATAACTAAATAACTAAATAACTAAATAACTAAATAACTAAATAACTAAATAACTAAATAACTAAATAACTAAATAACTAAATAACTAAATAACTAAATAACTAAATAACTAAATAACTAAATAACTAAATAACTAAATAACTAAATAACTAAATAACTAAATAACTAAATAACTAAATAACTAAATAACTAAATAACTAAATAACTAAATAACTAAATAACTAAATAACTAAATAACTAAATAACTAAATAACTAAATAACTAAATAACTAAATAACTAAATAACTAAATAACTAAATAACTAAATAACTAAATAACTAAATAACTAAATAACTAAATAACTAAATAACTAAATAACTAAATAACTAAATAACTAAATAACTAAATAACTAAATAACTAAATAACTAAATAACTAAATAACTAAATAACTAAATAACTAAATAACTAAATAACTAAATAACTAAATAACTAAATAACTAAATAACTAAATAACTAAATAACTAAATAACTAAATAACTAAATAACTAAATAACTAAATAACTAAATAACTAAATAACTAAATAACTAAATAACTAAATAACTAAATAACTAAATAACTAAATAACTAAATAACTAAATAACTAAATAACTAAATAACTAAATAACTAAATAACTAAATAACTAAATAACTAAATAACTAAATAACTAAATAACTAAATAACTAAATAACTAAATAACTAAATAACTAAATAACTAAATAACTAAATAACTAAATAACTAAATAACTAAATAACTAAATAACTAAATAACTAAATAACTAAATAACTAAATAACTAAATAACTAAATAACTAAATAACTAAATAACTAAATAACTAAATAACTAAATAACTAAATAACTAAATAACTAAATAACTAAATAACTAAATAACTAAATAACTAAATAACTAAATAACTAAATAACTAAATAACTAAATAACTAAATAACTAAATAACTAAATAACTAAATAACTAAATAACTAAATAACTAAATAACTAAATAACTAAATAACTAAATAACTAAATAACTAAATAACTAAATAACTAAATAACTAAATAACTAAATAACTAAATAACTAAATAACTAAATAACTAAATAACTAAATAACTAAATAACTAAATAACTAAATAACTAAATAACTAAATAACTAAATAACTAAATAACTAAATAACTAAATAACTAAATAACTAAATAACTAAATAACTAAATAACTAAATAACTAAATAACTAAATAACTAAATAACTAAATAACTAAATAACTAAATAACTAAATAACTAAATAACTAAATAACTAAATAACTAAATAACTAAATAACTAAATAACTAAATAACTAAATAACTAAATAACTAAATAACTAAATAACTAAATAACTAAATAACTAAATAACTAAATAACTAAATAACTAAATAACTAAATAACTAAATAACTAAATAACTAAATAACTAAATAACTAAATAACTAAATAACTAAATAACTAAATAACTAAATAACTAAATAACTAAATAACTAAATAACTAAATAACTAAATAACTAAATAACTAAATAACTAAATAACTAAATAACTAAATAACTAAATAACTAAATAACTAAATAACTAAATAACTAAATAACTAAATAACTAAATAACTAAATAACTAAATAACTAAATAACTAAATAACTAAATAACTAAATAACTAAATAACTAAATAACTAAATAACTAAATAACTAAATAACTAAATAACTAAATAACTAAATAACTAAATAACTAAATAACTAAATAACTAAATAACTAAATAACTAAATAACTAAATAACTAAATAACTAAATAACTAAATAACTAAATAACTAAATAACTAAATAACTAAATAACTAAATAACTAAATAACTAAATAACTAAATAACTAAATAACTAAATAACTAAATAACTAAATAACTAAATAACTAAATAACTAAATAACTAAATAACTAAATAACTAAATAACTAAATAACTAAATAACTAAATAACTAAATAACTAAATAACTAAATAACTAAATAACTAAATAACTAAATAACTAAATAACTAAATAACTAAATAACTAAATAACTAAATAACTAAATAACTAAATAACTAAATAACTAAATAACTAAATAACTAAATAACTAAATAACTAAATAACTAAATAACTAAATAACTAAATAACTAAATAACTAAATAACTAAATAACTAAATAACTAAATAACTAAATAACTAAATAACTAAATAACTAAATAACTAAATAACTAAATAACTAAATAACTAAATAACTAAATAACTAAATAACTAAATAACTAAATAACTAAATAACTAAATAACTAAATAACTAAATAACTAAATAACTAAATAACTAAATAACTAAATAACTAAATAACTAAATAACTAAATAACTAAATAACTAAATAACTAAATAACTAAATAACTAAATAACTAAATAACTAAATAACTAAATAACTAAATAACTAAATAACTAAATAACTAAATAACTAAATAACTAAATAACTAAATAACTAAATAACTAAATAACTAAATAACTAAATAACTAAATAACTAAATAACTAAATAACTAAATAACTAAATAACTAAATAACTAAATAACTAAATAACTAAATAACTAAATAACTAAATAACTAAATAACTAAATAACTAAATAACTAAATAACTAAATAACTAAATAACTAAATAACTAAATAACTAAATAACTAAATAACTAAATAACTAAATAACTAAATAACTAAATAACTAAATAACTAAATAACTAAATAACTAAATAACTAAATAACTAAATAACTAAATAACTAAATAACTAAATAACTAAATAACTAAATAACTAAATAACTAAATAACTAAATAACTAAATAACTAAATAACTAAATAACTAAATAACTAAATAACTAAATAACTAAATAACTAAATAACTAAATAACTAAATAACTAAATAACTAAATAACTAAATAACTAAATAACTAAATAACTAAATAACTAAATAACTAAATAACTAAATAACTAAATAACTAAATAACTAAATAACTAAATAACTAAATAACTAAATAACTAAATAACTAAATAACTAAATAACTAAATAACTAAATAACTAAATAACTAAATAACTAAATAACTAAATAACTAAATAACTAAATAACTAAATAACTAAATAACTAAATAACTAAATAACTAAATAACTAAATAACTAAATAACTAAATAACTAAATAACTAAATAACTAAATAACTAAATAACTAAATAACTAAATAACTAAATAACTAAATAACTAAATAACTAAATAACTAAATAACTAAATAACTAAATAACTAAATAACTAAATAACTAAATAACTAAATAACTAAATAACTAAATAACTAAATAACTAAATAACTAAATAACTAAATAACTAAATAACTAAATAACTAAATAACTAAATAACTAAATAACTAAATAACTAAATAACTAAATAACTAAATAACTAAATAACTAAATAACTAAATAACTAAATAACTAAATAACTAAATAACTAAATAACTAAATAACTAAATAACTAAATAACTAAATAACTAAATAACTAAATAACTAAATAACTAAAGTAATATATTTCTTAGCGTATTGCACCAAAAAGTTATAGGACCCAATAAAATATGTTCAGATATTGATTCAAATTCGTTTTAAATGAGACATATTTCAGTAATATACGCAAATACAAGCGTTAAAATGCCAATACCAGAGTAATATATTTCTCAGCGTCTTGCACTAAAAAGTTATAGGACTCTATAAAACATGTTCAGATGTTGATACAAATTCGTTTCAAATGAGACATATTGCAGTAATATACGCAAATACAAGCGTTAAAATGCCAAAACCTGAGTAATATATAACTTAGCGTATTGTACTAAAAAGTTATAGGCCACCATTAAATATGTTCAGAAATTGATTCAAATTCGTTTCAAATGAGACATATTGCAGTAATATGCGCAAATACAAGCGTTAAAAGGACAATACTAGAGTAATATATTTCGTATCGTATTGCACTAAAAAGTTATAGGACTCCATAAAATATGTTCAGATGTTCATACAAATTCATTTGAAATGAGACATATTGCACTAATATACGCAAATACAAGCGTTAAAATGCCAATACCAGAGTAATATATTTCCTAGCGTATTGCACCAAAAAGTTATAGGACCCCGTAAAATATGTACGGATCAATTGATTCAAATTCGTTTCAAATGAGACATATTCCAGTAATATACGCAAATACAAGCGTTAATATGCCAATACGAGAAAAATATATGAGACATATTGCAGTTATATACGCAAATACAAGCGTTAAAATGCCAATACCAGAGTAATATATTTCTTAGCGATTGCACTAAAAAGTTATAAGACTCCATAAAATATGTTCAGATGTTGATACAAATTCGTTTGAAATGAGACATATTGCATTAAATAACTAAATAACTAAATAACTAAATAACTAAATAACTAAATAACTAAATAACTAAATAACTAAATAACTAAATAACTAAATAACTAAATAACTAAATAACTAAATAACTAAATAACTAAATAACTAAATAACTAAATAACTAAATAACTAAATAACTAAATAACTAAATAACTAAATAACTAAATAACTAAATAACTAAATAACTAAATAACTAAATAACTAAATAACTAAATAACTAAATAACTAAATAACTAAATAACTAAATAACTAAATAACTAAATAACTAAATAACTAAATAACTAAATAACTAAATAACTAAATAACTAAATAACTAAATAACTAAATAACTAAATAACTAAATAACTAAATAACTAAATAACTAAATAACTAAATAACTAAATAACTAAATAACTAAATAACTAAATAACTAAATAACTAAATAACTAAATAACTAAATAACTAAATAACTAAATAACTAAATAACTAAATAACTAAATAACTAAATAACTAAATAACTAAATAACTAAATAACTAAATAACTAAATAACTAAATAACTAAATAACTAAATAACTAAATAACTAAATAACTAAATAACTAAATAACTAAATAACTAAATAACTAAATAACTAAATAACTAAATAACTAAATAACTAAATAACTAAATAACTAAATAACTAAATAACTAAATAACTAAATAACTAAATAACTAAATAACTAAATAACTAAATAACTAAATAACTAAATAACTAAATAACTAAATAACTAAATAACTAAATAACTAAATAACTAAATAACTAAATAACTAAATAACTAAATAACTAAATAACTAAATAACTAAATAACTAAATAACTAAATAACTAAATAACTAAATAACTAAATAACTAAATAACTAAATAACTAAATAACTAAATAACTAAATAACTAAATAACTAAATAACTAAATAACTAAATAACTAAATAACTAAATAACTAAATAACTAAATAACTAAATAACTAAATAACTAAATAACTAAATAACTAAATAACTAAATAACTAAATAACTAAATAACTAAATAACTAAATAACTAAATAACTAAATAACTAAATAACTAAATAACTAAATAACTAAATAACTAAATAACTAAATAACTAAATAACTAAATAACTAAATAACTAAATAACTAAATAACTAAATAACTAAATAACTAAATAACTAAATAACTAAATAACTAAATAACTAAATAACTAAATAACTAAATAACTAAATAACTAAATAACTAAATAACTAAATAACTAAATAACTAAATAACTAAATAACTAAATAACTAAATAACTAAATAACTAAATAACTAAATAACTAAATAACTAAATAACTAAATAACTAAATAACTAAATAACTAAATAACTAAATAACTAAATAACTAAATAACTAAATAACTAAATAACTAAATAACTAAATAACTAAATAACTAAATAACTAAATAACTAAATAACTAAATAACTAAATAACTAAATAACTAAATAACTAAATAACTAAATAACTAAATAACTAAATAACTAAATAACTAAATAACTAAATAACTAAATAACTAAATAACTAAATAACTAAATAACTAAATAACTAAATAACTAAATAACTAAATAACTAAATAACTAAATAACTAAATAACTAAATAACTAAATAACTAAATAACTAAATAACTAAATAACTAAATAACTAAATAACTAAATAACTAAATAACTAAATAACTAAATAACTAAATAACTAAATAACTAAATAACTAAATAACTAAATAACTAAATAACTAAATAACTAAATAACTAAATAACTAAATAACTAAATAACTAAATAACTAAATAACTAAATAACTAAATAACTAAATAACTAAATAACTAAATAACTAAATAACTAAATAACTAAATAACTAAATAACTAAATAACTAAATAACTAAATAACTAAATAACTAAATAACTAAATAACTAAATAACTAAATAACTAAATAACTAAATAACTAAATAACTAAATAACTAAATAACTAAATAACTAAATAACTAAATAACTAAATAACTAAATAACTAAATAACTAAATAACTAAATAACTAAATAACTAAATAACTAAATAACTAAATAACTAAATAACTAAATAACTAAATAACTAAATAACTAAATAACTAAATAACTAAATAACTAAATAACTAAATAACTAAATAACTAAATAACTAAATAACTAAATAACTAAATAACTAAATAACTAAATAACTAAATAACTAAATAACTAAATAACTAAATAACTAAATAACTAAATAACTAAATAACTAAATAACTAAATAACTAAATAACTAAATAACTAAATAACTAAATAACTAAATAACTAAATAACTAAATAACTAAATAACTAAATAACTAAATAACTAAATAACTAAATAACTAAATAACTAAATAACTAAATAACTAAATAACTAAATAACTAAATAACTAAATAACTAAATAACTAAATAACTAAATAACTAAATAACTAAATAACTAAATAACTAAATAACTAAATAACTAAATAACTAAATAACTAAATAACTAAATAACTAAATAACTAAATAACTAAATAACTAAATAACTAAATAACTAAATAACTAAATAACTAAATAACTAAATAACTAAATAACTAAATAACTAAATAACTAAATAACTAAATAACTAAATAACTAAATAACTAAATAACTAAATAACTAAATAACTAAATAACTAAATAACTAAATAACTAAATAACTAAATAACTAAATAACTAAATAACTAAATAACTAAATAACTAAATAACTAAATAACTAAATAACTAAATAACTAAATAACTAAATAACTAAATAACTAAATAACTAAATAACTAAATAACTAAATAACTAAATAACTAAATAACTAAATAACTAAATAACTAAATAACTAAATAACTAAATAACTAAATAACTAAATAACTAAATAACTAAATAACTAAATAACTAAATAACTAAATAACTAAATAACTAAATAACTAAATAACTAAATAACTAAATAACTAAATAACTAAATAACTAAATAACTAAATAACTAAATAACTAAATAACTAAATAACTAAATAACTAAATAACTAAATAACTAAATAACTAAATAACTAAATAACTAAATAACTAAATAACTAAATAACTAAATAACTAAATAACTAAATAACTAAATAACTAAATAACTAAATAACTAAATAACTAAATAACTAAATAACTAAATAACTAAATAACTAAATAACTAAATAACTAAATAACTAAATAACTAAATAACTAAATAACTAAATAACTAAATAACTAAATAACTAAATAACTAAATAACTAAATAACTAAATAACTAAATAACTAAATAACTAAATAACTAAATAACTAAATAACTAAATAACTAAATAACTAAATAACTAAATAACTAAATAACTAAATAACTAAATAACTAAATAACTAAATAACTAAATAACTAAATAACTAAATAACTAAATAACTAAATAACTAAATAACTAAATAACTAAATAACTAAATAACTAAATAACTAAATAACTAAATAACTAAATAACTAAATAACTAAATAACTAAATAACTAAATAACTAAATAACTAAATAACTAAATAACTAAATAACTAAATAACTAAATAACTAAATAACTAAATAACTAAATAACTAAATAACTAAATATTGCACCAAAAAGTTATAGGACCCAATAAAATATGTTCAGATATTGATTCAAATTCGTTTAAAATGATACATATTTCAGTAATATACGCAAATACAAGCGTTAAAATGCCAATACCAGAGTAATATATTTCCTAGCGTATTGCACCAAAAAGTTATAGGCCACCATTAAATATGTTCAGATATTGATTCAAATTCGTTTTAAATGAGACATATTACGCAAATACAAGCGTTAAAATGCCAATTCAAATTCGTTTAAAATGATACATATTTCAGTAATATACGCAAATACAAGCGTTAAAATGCCAATACCAGAGTAATATATTTCCTAGCGTATTGCACCAAAAAGTTATAGGCCACCATTAAATATGTTCAGATATTGATTCAAATTCGTTTTAAATGAGACATATTGCAGTAATATACGCAAATACATACGTTAAAATGCCAATACGAGAGGAATATATGAGACATATTGCAGTTATATACGCAAATACAAGCGTTAAAATGCCAATACCAGAGTAATATATTTCTTAGCGTATTGCACTAAAAAGTTATAGGACTGCATAAAATATGTTCAGATGTTGATACAAATTCCTTTTGAAATGAGACATATTGCAGTAATATACGCAATTACAAGCGTTAAAATGATAATACCAGAGTAATATATTTCCTAGCGTATTGCACAGAAAAGTTATAGTACCCAATAAAATATGTTCAGATATTGATTCAAATTCGTTTTAAATGAGACATATTTCAGTAATATACGCAAATACAAGCGTTAAAATGCCAATACCTGAGTAATATATTTCTTAGCGTATTGTACTAAATAGATATAGTTCACCATTAAAAATGTTCAGATATTGATTCAAATTCGTTTCAAATGAGACATAATACAGTGGTATACTTAATTACAAGCGTTAAAATGCGAATACTAGAGTAATATATTTCCTAGCGTATTGCACCAAAAAGTTATAGGACCCAATAAAATATATTCAGATATTGTTTCAAATTCGTTTTAAATGAGACTTATTTCAGTAATATACGCAATTACAAGCGTTAAAATGCCAATACCAGAGTAATATATTTCCTAGCGTATTGCACTAAAAAGTTATAGGACTCCATAAAATATGTTCAGATGTTGATACAAATTCGTTTGAAATGATACATATTGCAGTAATATACGCAAATACAAGCGTTAAAATGCCAATACTAGAGTAATATATTTCCTAGCGTATTGCACCAAAAAGTTATAGGCCACCATTAAATATGTTTAGATATTGATTCAAATTCGTTTCAAATGAGACATATTGCAGTAATATACGCAAATACAAGCGTTAAAATGCCAATACGAGAGGAATATATGAGACATATTGCAGTTATATACGCAAATACAAGCGTTAAAATTCCAATACCAGAGTAATATATTTCTTAGCGTATTGCACTAAAAAGTTATAGGACTCCATAAAATATGTTCAGATGTTGATACAAATTCGTTTGAAATGAGACATATTGAACTAATATACGCAAATACAAGCGTTAAAATGCCAATACCAGAGTAATATATTTCCTAGCGTATTGCACCAAAAAGTTATAGGACCCAGTAAAATATGTACGGATCAATTGATTCAAATTCGTTTCAAATGAGACATATTGCAGTAATATACGCAAATACAAGCGTTAAAATGCCAATACGAGAGGAATATATGAGACATATTGCAGTAAAATACGCAAATACAAGCGTTAAAATGCCAATACCAGAGTAATATATTTTTTAACGTATTGCACTAAAAAGTTATAGGACTCCATAAAATATGTTCAGATGTTGATACAAATTCGGTTGAAATGAGACATATTGCAGTAATATACGCAAATACAAGCGTTAAAATGCCAATACCAGAGTAATATATTTCCTAGCGTATTGCACCAAAAAGTTGTAGGCCACCATTAAATATGTTCAGATATTGATTCAAATTCGTTTCAAATGAGACATATCGCAGTAATATACGCAAATACAAGCGTTAAAATGCCAACACGAGAGGAATATATGAGACATATTGCAGTTATATACGCAAATACAAGCGTTAAAATGCCAATACCAGAGTAATATATTTCTTAGCGTATTGCACTAAAAAGTTATAGGACTCCATAAAATATGTACAGATGTTGATACAAATTCGTTTGAAATGAGACATATTGCACTAATATAGGCAAATACAAGCGTTAAAATGCCAATACCAGAGTAATATATTTCCTAGCGTATTGCACCAAAAAGTTATAGGACCCCCTAAAATATGTACGGATCAATTGATTCAAATTCGTTTCAAATGAGACATATTGCAGTAATATACGCAAATACAAGCGTTAAAATGCCAATACGAGAGGAATATATGAGACATATTGCAGTTATATACGCAAATACAAGCGTTAAAATGCCAATACCAGAGTAATATATTTCTTAGCGTATTGCACTAAAAAGTTATAGGGACCCAATAAAATATGTTCAGATATTGATTCAAATTCGTTTTAAATGAGACATATTTCAGTAATATACGCAAATACAAGCGTTAAAATGCCAATACCAGAGTAATATATTTCTCAGCGTCTTGCCATAAAAAGTTATAGGACTCTATAAAACATGTTCAGATGTTGATACAAATTCGTTTCAAATGAGACATATTGCAGTAATATAAGCAAATACAAGCGTTTAAAATGCCAATACCTGAGTAATATATAACTTAGCGTATTGTACTAAAAAAGTTATAGGCCACCATTAAATATGTTCAGAAATTAATTCAAATTCGTTTCAAATGAGACATATTGCAGTAATATGCACAAATACAAGCGTTAAAAGGGCAATACTAGAGTAATATATTTCGTAGCGTATTGCACTAAAAAGTTATAGGACTCCATAAAATATGTTCAGATGTTCATACAAATTCATTTGAAATGAGACATATTGCACTAATATACGCAAGTACAAGCGTTAAAATGCCAATACCAGAGTAATATATTTCCTAGCGTATTGCACCAAAAAGTTATAGGACCCCGTAAAATATGTACGGATCAATTGATTCAAATTCGTTTCAAATGAGACATATTGCAGTAATATACGAGAATACAAGCGTTAAAATGCCAATACGAGAGGAATATATGAGACATATTGCAGTTAAATACGCAAATACAAGCGTTAAATTGCCAATACCAGAGTAATATATTTCTTAGCGTATTGCACTAAAAAGGTATAGGACTCCATAAAATATGTTCAGATGTTGATACAAATTCGTTTGAAATGAGACATATTGCATTAATATACGCAAATACAAGCGTTAAAATGCCAATACCAGAGTAATATATTTCCTAGCGTATTGCACCAAAAAGTTATAGGCCACCATTAAAAATGTTCAGATATTGATTCAAATTCATTTCAAATGAGACAAAAAGCAGTAATATACGCAAATACAAGCGTTAAAATGGCAATACGAGAGGAATATATGAGACATATTGCAGTTATATAAGCAAATACAAGCGTTAAATTGCCAATACCAGAGTAATATATTTCTTAGCGTATTGCACTAAAAAGTTATAGGACTCCATAAAATATGTACAGATGTTGATACAAATTCGTTTGAAATGAGACATATTGCACTAAAATAGGCAAATACAAGCGTTAAAATGCCAATACCAGAGTAATATATTTCCTAGCGTATTGCACCAAAAAGTTATAGGACCCCGTAAAATATGTACGGATCAAATGATTCAAATTCGTTTCAAATGAGACATATTGCAGTAATATACGCAAATACAAGCGTTAAAATGCCAATACCTGAGTAATATATAACTTAGCGTATTGTACTAAAAAGTTATAGGCCACCATTAAATATGTTCAGAAATTGATTCAAATTCGTTTCAAATGAGACATATTGCAGTAATATGCGCAAATACAAGCGTTAAAAGGACAATACTAGAGTAATATATTTCGTAGCGTATTGCACTAAAAAGTTATAGGACTCCATAAAATATGTTCAGATGTTCATACAAATTCATTTGAAATGAGACATATTGCACTAATATACGCAAATACAAGAGCGATAAAATGCCAATACCTGAGTAATATATAACTTAGCGTATTGTACTAAAAAGTTATAGGCCACCATTAAATATGTTCAGAAATTGATTCAAATTCGTTTCAAATGAGACATATTGCAGTAATATGCGCAAATACAAGCGTTAAAAGGACAATACTAGAGTAATATATTTCGTAGCGTTTTGCACTAAAAAGTTATAGGACTCCATAAAATATGTTCAGATGTTCATACAAACTCATTTGAAATGAGACATATTGCACTAATATACGCAAATACAAGCGTTAAAATGCCAATACCAGAGTAATATATTTCCTAGCGTATTGCACCAAAAAGTTATAGGACCCCGTAAAATATGTACGGATCAATTTATTCAAATTCGTTTCAAATGAGACATATTGCAGTAATATACGAGAATACAAGCGTTAAAATGCCAATACGAGAGGAATATATGAGACATATTGCAGTTAAATACGCAAATACAAGCGTTAAATTGCCAATACCAGAGTAATATATTTCTTAGCGTATTGCTCTAAAAAGTTATAGGACTCCATAAAACATGTTCAGATGTTGATACAAATTCGTTTCAAATGAGACATATTGCAGTAATATACGCAAATACAAGCGTTAAAATGCCAATGCCTGAGTAATATATAACTTAGCGTATTGTACTAAAAAGTTATAGGCCACCATTAAATATGTTCAGAAATTGATTCAAATTCGTTTCAAATGAGACATATTGCAGTAATATGCGCAAATACAAGCGTTAAAAGGACAATACTAGAGTAATATATTTCGTAGCGTATTGCACTAAAAAGTTATAGGACTCCATAAAATATGTTCAGATGTTCATACAAATTCATTTGAAATGAGACATATTGCACTAATATACGCAAACTGCAATAGTTCTCATATATTCCTCTCGTATTGGCATTTTAACGCTTGTATTCTCGTATATTACTGAAATATGTCGCATTTGAAACGAATTTGAATTAATTGATCCGTACATATTTTACGGGGTCCTATAACTTTTTGGTGCAATACGCTAGGAAATATATTACTCTGGTATTGGCATTTTAACGCTGGTATTTGCCTATATTAGTGCAATATGTCCTCATTTCAAACGAATTTGCATCAACATCTGAACATATTTTATGGAGTCCTATAACTTTTTAGTGCAATACGCTAAGAAATATATTACTCTGGTATTGGCATTTTAACGCTTGTATTTGCGTATTTAACTGCAATATGTCTCATATATTCCTCTCGTATTGGCATTTTAACGCTTGTATTTGCGTGTATTACTGCAATATGTCTCATTTGAAACGAATTTGAATCAATTGATCCGTACATATTTTACGGGGTCCTATAACTTTTTGGTGCAATACGCTAGGAAATATATTACTCTGGTATTGGCATTTAACGCTTGTATTTGCGTATATTACTGCAATATGTCTCATTTCAAACGAATTTGTATCAACATCTGAATATATTTTATGGAGGCCTATAACTTTTAAGTGCAATACGCTAAGAAATATATTACTCTGGTATTGGCATTTTAACGCTTGTATTTGCTTATATAACTGCAATATGTCTCATATATTCCTCTCGTATTGGCATTTTAACGCTTGTATTTGCGTATATTACTGCTAAATGTCTCATTTGAAACGAATTTGAATCAATATCTGAACATTTTTAATGGTGAACTATAACTTATAAGTACAATACGGCACGCTAAGCAAAATATATTACTCTGGTATTGGCATTTTAACGCTTGTATTTGCGTATATTACTGCAATATGTCTCATTTGAAACGAATTTGTATCAACATCTGAACATGTTTTATGGAGTCCTATAACTTTTTAGAGCAATACGCTAAGAAATATATTACTCTGGTATTGGCAATTTAACGCTTGTATTTGCGTATTTAACTGCAATATGTCTCATATATTCCTCTCGTATTGGCATTTTAACGCTTGTATTCTCGTATATTACTGCAATATGTCTCATTTCAAACGAATTTGTATCAACTTCTGAACATATTTTATGGAGTCCTATAACTTTTTAGTGCAATACGCTAAGAAATATATTACTCTGGTATTGGCATTTTAACGCTTGTATTTGCGTATTTAACTGCAATATGTCTCATATATTCCTCTCGTATTGGCATTTTAACGCTTGTATTCTCGTATATTACTGCAATATGTCTCATATGAAACGAATTTGAATCAATTGATCCGTACATATTTTACGGGGGTCCTATAACTTTTTGGTGCAATACGCTAGGAAATATATTACTCTGGTATTGGCATTTTAACGCTTGTATTTGCGTATATTAGTGCAATATGTCTCCTTTCAAATGAATTTGTATGAACATCTGAACATATTTTATGGAGTCCTATAACTTTTTAGTGCAATACGCTACGAAATATATTACTCTAGTATTGTCCTTTTAACGCTTGTATTTGCGCATATTACTGCAATATGTCTCATTTGAAACGAATTTGAATCAATTTCTGAACATATTTAATGGTGGCCTATAACTTTTTAGTACAATACGCTAAGTTATATATTACTCAGGTATTGGCTTTTTAACGCTTGTATTTGCGTATATTACTGCAATATGTCTCATTTGAAACGAATTTGAATCAATTGATCCGTACATATTTTACGGGGTCCTATAACTTTTTGGTGCAATACGCTAGAAAATATATTACTCTGGTATTGGCATTTTAACGCTTGTATTTGCTTATTTAACTGCAATATGTCTCATATATTCCTCTCGTATTGGCATTTTAACGCTTGTATTCTCGTATATTACTGCAATATGTCTCATTTGAAACGAATTTGAATCAATTGATCCGTACATATTTTACGGGGTCCTATAACTTTTTTGTGCTATACGCTAGGAAATATATTACTCTGGTATTGGCATTTTAACGCTTGTATTTGCGTATATTAATGCAATATGTCTCATTTCAAACGAATTTGTATCAACATCTGAACATATTTTATGGAGTCCTATAACTTTTTAGTGCAATACGCTAAGAAATATATTACTCTGGTATTGGCAATTTAACGCTAGTATTTGCGTATTTAACTGCAATATGCCTCATATATTCCTCTCGTATTGGCATTTTAACGCTTGTATTCTCGTATATTACTGCAATATGTCTCATTTGAAACGAATTTGAATCAGTTGATACGTACATATTTTACGGGGTCCTATAACTTTTTGGTGCAATACGCTAGGAAATATATTACTCTGGTATTGGCATTTTAACGCTTGTATTTGCCTATATTAGTGCAATATGTCTCATTTCAAACGAATTTGTATCAACATCTGAACATATTTTATGGAGTCCTATAACTTTTTAGTGCAATACGCTAAGAAATATATTACTCTGGTATTGGCATTTTAACGCTTGTATTTGCGTATTTAACTGCAATATGTCTCATATATTCCTCTCGTATTGGCATTTTAACGCTTGTATTTGCGTATATTACTGCAATATGTCTCATTTGAAACGAATTTGAATCAATTGATCCGTACATATTTTACGGGGTCCTATAACTTTTTGGTGCAATACGCTAGGAAATATATTACTCTGGTATTGGCATTTTAACGCTTGTATTTGCCTATATTAGTGCAATATGTCTCATTTCAAACGAATTTGTATCAACATCTGAACATATTTTCTGGAGTCCTATAACTTTTTAGTGCAATACGCTAAGAAATATATTACTCTGGTATTGGCAATTTAACGCTTGTATTTGCGTATTTAACTGCAATATGTCTCATATATTCCTCTCGTATTGGCATTTGAAACGCTTGTATTCTCGTATATTACTGCAATATGTCTCATTTGAAGCGAATTTGAATCAATTTATCCGTACATATTTTACGGGGTCCTATAACTTTTTGGTGCAATACGCTAGGAAATATATTACTCTGGTATTGGCATTTTAACGCTTGTATTTGCCTATATTAGTGCAATATGTCTCATTTCAAACGAATTTGTATCAACGCATTTTAACGCTTGTATTTGCGTATATTACTGCTATATGTCTCATATATTCCTCTCGTATTGGCATTTTAACGCTTGTATTTGCGTATATTACTGCAATATGTCTCATGTGAAACGAATTTAATCAATTGATCCGTACATATTTTACGGGGTCCTATAACTTTTTGGTGCAATACGCTAGGAAATATATTACTCTGGTATTGGCATTTTAACGCTTGTATTTGCCTATATTAGTGCAATATGTCTCATATCAAACGAATTTGTATCAACATCTGAACATATTTTATGGAGTCCTATAACTTTTTAGTGCAATACGCTAAGAAATATATTACTCTGGTATTGGCATTTTAACGCTTGTATTTGCTTATATAACTGCAATATGTCTCATATATTCCTCTCGTATTGCCATTTTAAACGCTTGTATTTGCGTATATTACTGCTATATGTCTCATTTGAAACGAATTTGGATCAATATCTGAACATTTTTAATGGTGGCCTATAACTTTTTGGTGCAATACGCTAGGAAATATATTACTCTGGTATTGGCATTTTAACGCTAGTATTTGCGTATATTAATGCAATATGTCTCATTTCAAACGAATTTGTATCAACATCTGAACATATTTTATGGAGTCCTATAACTTTTTAGTGCAATACGCTAAGAAATATATTACTCTGGTATTGGCATTTTAACGCTTGTATTTGCCTATATTAGTGCAATATGTCTCATTTCAAATGAATTTGTATGAACATCTGAACATATTTTATGGAGTCCTACAACTTTTTAGTGCAAAACGCTACGAAATATATTACTCTGGTATTGGCATTTTAACGCTTGTATTTGCTTATATAACTGCAATATGTCTCATATATTCCTCTCGTATTGCAATTTTAACGCTTGTATTTGCGCATATTACTGCAATATGTCTCATTTGAAACGAATTTGAATCAATTTCTGAACATATTTAATGGTGGCCTATAACTTTTTAGTACAATACGCTAAGTTATATATTACTCAGGTATTGGCATTTTAACGCTTGTATTTGCGTATATTACTGCAATATGTCTCATTTGAAACGAATTTGTCTCAACATCTGAACATGTTTTATAGAGTCCTATAACTTTTTAGGGCAAGACGCTGAGAAATATATTACTCTCGTATTGGCATTTTAACGCTTGTATTTGCGTATATTACTGAAATATGTCTCATTTGAAACGAATTTGAATCAATTGATCGGTACATATTTTACGGGGGTCCTATAACTTTTTGGTGCTTTGGTGCAATACGCTAGGAAATATATTTTTCTGGTATTGGCATTTTAACGCTTGTATTTGCGTATATTAATGCAATATGTCTCATTTCGAACGAATTTGTATCAACATCTGAACATATTTTATGGAGTCCTATAACTTTTTAGTGCAATACGCTAAGAAATATATTACTCTGGTATTGGCATTTTAACCTTTGTATTTGCGTATTTAACTGCAATATGTCTCATATATTCCTCTCGTATTGGCATTTTAACGCTTGTATTTGCGTATATTACTGCAATATGTCCTCATTTGAAACGAATTTGAATCAATTGATCCGTACATATTTTACGGGGTCCTATAACTTTTTGGTGCAATACGCTAGGAAATATATTACTCTGGTATTGGCATTTTAACGCTTGTATTTGCCTATATTAGTGCAATATGTCTCATTTCAAACGAATTTGTATCAACATCTGAACATATTTTATGGAGTCCTATAACTTTTTAGTGCAATACGCTAAGAAATATATTACTCTGGGTATTGGCATTTTAAACGCTTGTATTTGCTTATATAACTGCAATATGTCTCATATATTCCTCTCGTATTGGCATTTTAACGCTTGTATTTGCGTATATTACTGCTATATGTCTCATTTGAAACGAATTTGTATCAACATCTGAACATGTTTTATAGAGTCCTATAACTTTTTAGGGCAAGACGCTGAGAAATATATTACTCTGGTATTGGCATTTTAACGCTTGTATTTGCGTATATTACTGAAATATGTCTCATTTAAAACGAATTTGAATCAATATCTGAACATATTTTATTGGGTCCTATAACTTTTTAGTGCAATACCGCTAAGAAATATATTACTCTGGTATTGGCATTTTAACGCTTGTATTTGCGTATATTACTGCAATATGTCTCATTTCAAAACGAATTTGTATCAACATCTGAACATATTTTATGGAGTCCTATAACTTTTTAGTACAATACGCTAAGAAATATATTACTCTGGTATTGGCATTTTAAACGCTTGTATTTGCGTATTTAACTGCAATATGTCTCATATATTCCTCTCGTATTGGCATTTTAACGCTTGTATTTGCGTATATTACTGCAATATGTCTCATTTGAAACGAATTTGAATCAATTGATCCGTACATATTTTACGGGGTCCTATAACTTTTTGGTGCAATACGCTAGGAAATATATTACTCTGGTATTGGCATTTTAACGCTTGTATTTGCGTATATTAATGCAATATGTCTCATTTCAAACGAATTTGTATCAACCATCTGAACATATTTTATGGAGTCCTATAACTTTTTAGTGCAATACGCTAGGAAATATATTACTCTGGTATTGGCATTTTAACGCTTGTATTTGCCTATATTAGTGCAATATGTCTCATTTCAAACGAATTTGTATCAACATCTGAACATATTTTATGGAGTCCTATAACTTTTTAGTGCAATACGCTAAGAAATATATTACTCTGGTATTGGCATTTTAACGCTTGTATTTGCGTATTTAACTGCAATATGTCACATATATTCCTCTCGTATTGGCATTTTAAACGCTTGTATTTGCGTATATTACTGCAATATGTCTCATTTGAAGCGAATTTGAATCAATTGATCCGTACATATTTTACGGGGTCCTATAACTTTTTGGTGCAATACGCTAGGAAATATATTACTCTGGTATTGGCATTTTAACGCTTGTATTTGCCTATATTAGTGCAATATGTCTCATTTCAAATGAATTTGTATGAACATCTGAACATATTTTATGGAGTCCTATAACATTTTAGTGCAATACGCTACGAAATATATTACTCTAGTATTGTCCTTTTAACGCTTGTATTTGCGCATATTACTGCAATATGTCTCATTTGAAACGAATTTGATTCAATTTCTGAACATATTTAATGGTGGCCTATAACTTTTTAGTACAAACGCTAAGTTATATATTACTCAGGTATTGGCATTTTAACGCTTGTATTTGCGTATATTACTGCAATATGTCTCATTTGAAACGAATTTGTATCAACATCTGAACATGTTTTATAGAGTCCTATAACTTTTTAGGGCAAGACGCTGAGAAATATATTACTCTCGTATTGGCATTTTAACGCTTGTATTTGCGTATATTACTGAAATATGTCTCATTTAAAACGAATTTGAATCAATATCTGAACATATTTTATTGGGTCCTATAACTTTTTAGTGTAATACGCTAAGAAATATATTACTCTAGTATTGGCATTTTAACGCTTGTATTTTGCGTATATAACTGCAATATGTCTCATATATTCCTCTCGTATTGGCATATTAACGCTTGTATTTGCGTATATTACTGCAATATGTCTCATTTGAAACGAATTTGAATCAATTGATCGGTACATTTTTTACGGGGTCCTATAACTTTTTGGTGCAATACGCTAGGAAATATATTTCTCTGGTATTGGCTTTTTAACGCTTGTATTTGCGTATATTACTGCAATATGTCTCATTTCAAACGAATTTGTATCAACATCTGAACATATTTTATGGAGTCCTATAACTTTTTAGTGCAATTACGCTAAGAAATATATTACTCTGGTATTGGCAATTTAACGCTTGTATTTGCGTATTTAACTGCAATATGTCTCATATATTCCTCTCGTATTGGCATTTTAAACGCTTGTATTCTCGTATATTACTGCAATATGTCTCATTTGAAACGAATTTGAATCAATTGATCCGTACATATTTTACGGGGTCCTATAACTTTTTGGTGCAATACGCTAGGAAATATATTACTCTGGTATTGGCATTTTCACGCTTGTATTTGCCTATATTAGTGCAATATGTCTCATTTCAAACGAATTTGTATCATCATCTGAACATATTTTATGGAGTCCTATAACTTTTTAGTGCAATACGCTAAGAAATATATTACTCTGGTATTGGCATTTTAACGCTTGTATTTGCGTATTTAACTGCAATATGTCTCATATATTCCTCTCGTATTGGCATTTTAAACGCTTGTATTCTCGTATATTACTGAAATATGTCTCATTTGAAACGAATTTGAATCAATTGATCCGTACATATTTTACGGGGTCCTATAACTTTTTGGTGCAATACGCTAGGAAATATATTACTCTGGTATTGGCATTTTAACGCTTGTTTTTGCCTATATTAGTGCAATATGTCTCATTTCAAACGAATTTGTATCAACATCTGAACATATTTGGTATTGGCATTTTAACGCTTGTATTTGCGTATTTAACTGCAATATGTCTCATATATTCCTCTCGTATTGGCATTTTAACGCTTGTATTTGAGTATATTACTGCAATATGTCTCATTTGAAACGAATTTGAATCAATTGATCGGTACATATTTTACGGGGTCCTATAACTTTTTGGTGCAATACGCTAGGAAATATTTTTTTCTGGTATTGGCATTTTAACGCTTGTATTTGCGTATATTACTGCAATATGTCTCATTTCAAACGAATTTGTATCAACATCTGAACATATTTTATGGAGTCCTATAACTTTTTAGTGCTATACGCTAAGAAATATATTTACTCTGGTATTGGCATTTTAACGCTTGTATTTGCGTATTTAACTGCAATATGTCTCATATATTCCTCTCGTATTGGCATTTTAACGCTTTTATTTGCGTATATTACTGCAATATGTCTCATTTGAAACGAATTTGAATCAATTGATCCGTACATATTTTACGGGGTCCTATAACTTTTTGGTGCAATACGCTAGGAAATATATTACTCTGGTATTGGCATTTTAACGCTTGTATTTGCCTATATTAGTGCAATATCTCTCATTTCAAACGAATTTGTATCAACATCTGAACATATTATATGGAGTCCTATAACTTTTTAGTGCAATACGCTAAGAAATATATTACTCTGGTATTGGCATTTTAACGCTTGTATTTGCTTATATAACTGCAATATGTCTCATATATTCCTCTCGTATTGGCATTGTAACGCTTGTATTTGCGTATATTACTGCTATATGTCTCATTTGAAACGAATTTGTATCAACATCTGAACATGTTTTACGGGGTCCTATAACTTTTTGGTGCAATATGCTAGGAAATATATTACTCTGGTATTGGCATTTTAACGCTTGTATTTGCGTATATTACTGCAATATGTCTCATTTCAAACGAATTTGTATCAACATCTGAACATATTTTATGGAGTCCTATAACTTTTTAGTACAATACGCTAAGAAATATATTACTCTGGTATTGGCATTTTAACGCTTGTATTTGCGTATTTAACTGCAATATGTCTCATATATTCCTCTCGTATTGGCATTTTAACGCTTGTATTTGCGTATATTACTGCAATATGTCTCATTTGAAACGAATTTGAATCAATGATCCCGTACATATTTTACGGGGTCCTATAACTTTTTGGTGCAATACGCTAGGAAATATATTACTCTGGTATTGGCATTTTAACGCTTGTATTTGCTTATATAACTGCAATATGTCTCATATATTCCTCTCGTATTGGCATTGTAACGCTTGTATTTGCGTATATTACTGCTATATGTCTCATTTGAAACGAATTTGTATCAACATCTGAACATGTTTTTACGGGGTCCTATAACTTTTTGGTGCAATATGCTAGGAAATATATTACTCTGGTATTGGCATTTTAACGCTTGTATTTGCGTATATTACTGCAATATGTCTCATTTCAAACGAATTTGTATCAACATCTGAACATATTTTATGGAGTCCTATAACTTTTTAGTACAATACGCTAAGAAATATATTACTCTGGTATTGGCATTTTAACGCTTGTATTTGCGTATTTAACTGCAATATGTCTCATATATTCCTCTCGTATTGGCATTTTAACGCTTGTATTTGCGTATATTACTGCAATATGTCTCATTTGAAACGAATTTGAATCAATGATCCCGTACATATTTTACGGGGTCCTATAACTTTTTGGTGCAATACGCTAGGAAATATATTACTCTGGTATTGGCATTTTAACGCTTGTATTTGCCTATATTAGTGCAATATGTCTCATTTCAAACGAATTTGTATCAACATCTGAACATATTTTATGGAGTCCTATAACTTTTTAGTGCAATACGCTAAGAAATATATTACTCTGGTATTGGCATTTTAACGCTTGTATTTGCGTATTTAACTGCAATATGTCTCATATATTCCTCTCGTATTGGCATTTTAACGCTTGTATTTGCGTATATTACTGCTATATGTCTCATTTGAAACGAATTTGAATCAATATCTGAACATTTTTAATGGTGGCCTATAACTTTTTGGTGCAATACGCTAGGAAATATATTACTCTGGTATTGGCATTTTAACGCTTGTATTTGCCTATATTAGTGCAATATGTCTCATTTCAAACGAATTTGTATCAACATCTGAACATATTTTATGGAGTCCTATAACTTTTTAGTGCAATACGCTAAGAAATATATTACTCTGGTATTGGCATTTTAACGCTTGTATTTGCGTATTTAACTGCAATATGTCTCATATATTCCTCTCGTATTGGCATTTTAACGCTTGTATTTGCGTATATTACTGCTATATGTCTCATTTGAAACGAATTTGAATCAATATCTGAACATTTTTAATGGTGGCCTATAACTTTTTGGTGCAATACGCTAGGAAATATATTACTCGTATTGGCATTTTAACGCTTGTATTTGCGTATATTACTGCAATATGTCTCATATATTCCTCTCGTATTGCATATTAACGCTTGTATTTGCGTATATTACTGCAATATGTCTCATTTGAAGCGAATTTGAATCAATTGATCCGTACATATTTTACGGGGTCCTATAACTTTTTGGTGTAATACGCTAGGAAATATATTACTCTGGTATTGGCATTTTAACGCTTGTATTTGCCTATATTAGTGCAATATGTCTCATTTCAAACGAATTTGTATCAACATCTGAACATATTTTCTGGAGTCCTATAACTTTTTAGTGCAATACGCTAAGAAATATATTACTCTGGTATTGGCAATTTAACGCTTGTATTTGCGTATTTAACTGCAATATGTCTCATATATTCCTCTCGTATTGGCATTTTAACGCTTGTATTCTCGTATATTACTGCAATATGTCTCATTTGAAGCGAATTTGAATCAATTGATCCGTACATATTTTACGGGGTCCTATAACTTTTTGGTGCAATACGCTAGGAAATATATTACTCTGGTATTGGCATTTTAACGCTTGTATTTGCCTATATTAGTGCAATATGTCTCATTTCAAACGAATTTGTATCAACATCTGAACATATTTGGTATTGGCATTTTAACGCTTGTATTTGCGTATTTAACTGCAATATGTCTCATATATTCCTCTCGTATTGGCATTTTTAACGCTTGTATTTGCGTATATTACTGCAATATGTCTCATGTGAAACGAATTTAATCAATTGATCCGTACATATTTTACGGGGTCCTATAACTTTTTGGTGCAATACGCTAGGAAATATATTACTCTGGTATTGGCATTTTAACGCTTGTATTTGCCTATATTAGTGCAATATGTCTCATATCAAACGAATTTGTATCAACATCTGAACATATTTTATGGAGTCCTATAACTTTTTAGTGCAATACGCTAAGAAATATATTACTCTGGTATTTGCTTATATAACTGCAATATGTCTCATATATTCCTCTCGTATTGCCATTTTAACGCTTGTATTTGCGTATATTACTGCTATATGTCTCATTTGAAACGAATTTGGATCAATATCTGAACATTTTTAATGGTGGCCTATAACTTTTTGGTGCAATACGCTAGGAAATATATTACTCTGGTATTGGCATTTTAACGCTAGTATTTGCGTATATTAATGCAATATGTCTCATTTCAAACGAATTTGTATCAACATCTGAACATATTTTATGGAGTCCTATAACTTTTTAGTGCAATACGCTAAGAAATATATTACTCTGGTATTGGCATTTTAACGCTTGTATTTGCCTATATTAGTGCAATATGTCTCATTTCAAATGAATTTGTATGAACATCTGAACATATTTTATGGAGTCCTACAACTTTTTAGTGCAAAACGCTACGAAATATATTACTCTGGTATTGGCATTTTAACGCTTGTATTTGCTTATATAACTTCAATATGTCTCATATATTCCTCTCGTATTGCAATTTTAACGCTTGTATTTGCGCATATTACTGCAATATGTCTCATTTGAAACGAATTTGAATCAATTTCTGAACATATTTAATGGTGGCCTATAACTTTTTAGTACAATACGCTAAGTTATATATTACTCAGGTATTGGCATTTTAACGCTTGTATTTGCGTATATTACTGCAATATGTCTCATTTGAAACGAATTTGTCTCAACATCTGAACATGTTTTATAGAGTCCTATAACTTTTTAGGGCAAGACGCTGAGAAATATATTACTCTCGTATTGGCATTTTAACGCTTGTATTTGCGTATATTACTGAAATATGTCTCATTTGAAACGAATTTGAATCAATTGATCGGTACATATTTTACGGGGTCCTATAACTTTTTGGTGCAATACGCTAGGAAATATATTTTTCTGGTATTGGCATTTTAACGCTTGTATTTGCGTATATTAATGCAATATGTCTCATTTCAAACGAATTTGTATCAACATCTGAACATATTTTATGGAGTCCTATAACTTTTTAGTGCAATACGCTAAGAAATATATTACTCTGGTATTGGCATTTTAACCTTTGTATTTGCGTATTTAACTGCAATATGTCTCATATATTCCTCTCGTATTGGCATTTTAACGCTTGTATTTGCGTATATTACTGCAATATGTCTCATTTGAAACGAATTTGTATCAATTGATCCGTACATATTTTACGGGGTCCTATAACTTTTTGGTGCAATACGCTAGGAAATATATTACTCTGGTATTGGCATTTTAACGCTTGTATTTGCCTATATTAGTGCAATATCTCTCATTTCAAACGAATTTGTATCAACATCTGAACATATTTTATGGAGTCCTATAACTTTTTAGTGCAATACGCTAAGAAATATATTACTCTGGTATTGGCATTTTAACGCTTGTATTTGCTTATATAACTGCAATATGTCTCATATATTCCTCTCGTATTGGCATTTTAACGCTTGTATTTGCGTATATTACTGCTATATGTCTCATTTGAAACGAATTTGTATCAACATCTGAACATGTTTTATAGAGTCCTATAACTTTTTAGGGCAAGACGCTGAGAAATATATTACTCTGGTATTGGCATTTTAACGCTTGTATTTGCGTATATTACTGAAATATGTCTCATTTAAAACGAATTTGAATCAATATCTGAACATATTTTATTGGGTCCTATAACTTTTTAGTGCAATACGCTAAGAAATATATTACTCTGGTATTGGCATTTTAACGCTTGTATTTGCTTATATAACTGCAATATGTCTCATATATTCCTCTCGTATTGGCATTGTAACGCTTGTATTTGCGTATATTACTGCTATATGTCTCATTTGAAACGAATTTGTATCAACATCTGAACATGTTTTACGGGGTCCTATAACTTTTTGGTGCAATATGCTAGGAAATATATTACTCTGGTATTGGCATTTTAACGCTTGTATTTGCGTATATTACTGCAATATGTCTCATTTCAAACGAATTTGTATCAACATCTGAACATATTTTATGGAGTCCTATAACTTTTTAGTACAATACGCTAAGAAATATATTACTCTGGTATTGGCATTTTAACGCTTGTATTTGCGTATTTAACTGCAATATGTCTCATATATTCCTCTCGTATTGGCATTTTAACGCTTGTATTTGCGTATATTACTGCAATATGTCTCATTTGAAACGAATTTGAATCAATGATCCCGTACATATTTTACGGGGTCCTATAACTTTTTGGTGCAATACGCTAGGAAATATATTACTCTGGTATTGGCATTTTAACGCTTGTATTTGCTTATATAACTGCAATATGTCTCATATATTCCTCTCGTATTGGCATTTTAACGCTTGTATTTGCGTATATTACTGCTATATGGTCTCATTTGAAACGAATTTGTATCAACATCTGAACATGTTTTACGGGGTCCTATAACTTTTTGGGTGCAATATGCTAGGAAATATATTACTCTGGTATTGGCATTTTAACGCTTGTATTTGCGTATATTACTGCAATATGTCTCATTTCAAACGAATTTGTATCAACATCTGAACATATTTTATGGAGTCCTATAACTTTTTAGTACAATACGCTAAGAAATATATTACTCTGGTATTGGCATTTTAACGCTTGTATTTGCGTATTTAACTGCAATATGTCTCATATATTCCTCTCGTATTGGCATTTTAACGCTTGTATTTGCGTATATTACTGCAATATGTCTCATTTGAAAACGAATTTGAATCAATGATTCCCGTACATATTTTACGGGGTCCTATAACTTTTTGGTGCAATACGCTAGGAAAATAATTACTCTGGTATTGGCATTTTAACGCTTGTATTTGCCTATATTAGTGCAATATGTCTCATTTCAAACGAATTTGTATCAACATCTGAACATATTTTATGGAGTCCTATAACTTTTTAGTGCAATACGCTAAGAAATATATTACTCTGGTATTGCATTTTAACGCTTGTATTTGCGTATTTAACTGCAATATGTCTCATATATTCCTCTCGTATTGGCATTTTAACGCTTGTATTTGCGTATATTACTGCTATATGTCTCATTTGTAAACGAATTTGAATCAATATCTGAACATTTTTAATGGTGGCCTATAACTTTTTGGTGCAGTACGCTAGGAAATATATTACTCGTATTGGCATTTTAACGCTTGTATTTGCGTATATTACTGCAATATGTCTTCATATATTCCTCTCGTATTGGCATATTAACGCTTGTATTTGCGTATATTACTGCAATATGTCTCATTTGAAGCGAATTTGAATCAATTGATCCGTACATATTTTACGGGGTCCTATACTTTTTGGTGTAATACGCTAGGAAATACTATTACTCTGGTATTGGCATTTTAACGCTTGTCTTTGCCTATATTAGTGCAATATGTCTCATTTCAAACGAATTTGTATCAACATCTGAACATATTTTCTGGAGTCCTATAACTTTTTAGTGCAATACGCTAAGAAATATATTACTCTGGTATTGGCAATTTAACGCTTGTATTTGCGTATTTAACTGCAATATGTCTCATATATTCCTCTCGTATTGGGCATTTTAACGCTTGTATTCTCGTATATTACTGCAATATGTCTCATTTGAAGCGAATTTGAATCAATTGATCCGTACATATTTTACGGGGTCCTATAACTTTTTGGTGCAATACGCTAGGAAATATATTACTCTGGTATTGGCATTTTAACGCTTGTATTTGCCTATATTAGTGCAATATGTCTCATTTCAAACGAATTTGTATCAACATCTGAACATATTTGGTATTGGCATTTTAACGCTTGTATTTGCGTATTTAACTGCAATATGTCTCATATATTCCTCTCGTATTGGCATTTTAACGCTTGTATTTGCGTATATTACTGCAATATGTCTCATGTGAAACGAATTTAATCAAATGATCCGTACATATTTTACGGGGTCCTATAACTTTTTGGTGCAATACGCTAGGAAATATATTACTCTGGTATTGGCATTTTAACGCTTGTATTTGCCTATATTAGTGCAATATGTCTCATATCAAACGAATTTGTATCAACATCTGAACATATTTTATGGAGTCCTATAACTTTTTAGTGCAATACGCTAAGAAATATATTACTCTGGTATTGGCATTTTAACGCTTGTATTTGCTTATATAACTGCAATATGTCTCATATATTCCTCTCGTATTGCCATTTTAACGCTTGTATTTGCGTATATTACTGCTATATGTCTCATTTGAAACGAATTTGGATCAATATCTGAACATTTTTAATGGTGGCCTATAACTTTTTGGTGCAATACGCTAGGAAATATATTACTCTGGTATTGGCATTTTAAACGCTAGTATTTGCGTATATTAATGCAATATGTCTCATTTCAAACGAATTTGTATCAACATCTGAACATATTTTATGGAGTCCTATAACTTTTTAGTGCAATACGCTAAGAAAATATATTACTCTGGTCTTGGCATTTTAACGCTTGTATTTGCCTATATTAGTGCAATATGTCTCATTTCAAATGAATTTGTATGAACATCTGAACATATTTTATGGAGTCCTACAACTTTTTAGTGCAAAACGCTACGAAATATATTACTCTGGTATTGGCATTTTAACGCTTGTATTTGCTTATATAACTTCAATATGTCTCATATATTCCTCTCGTATTGCAATTTTAACGCTTGTATTTGCGCATATTACTGCAATATGTCTCATTTGAAACGAATTTGAATCAATTTCTGAACATATTTAATGGTGGCCTATAACTTTTTAGTACAATACGCTAAGTTATATATTACTCAGGTATTGCATTTTAACGCTTGTATTTGCGTATATTACTGCAATATGTCTCATTTGAAACGAATTTGTATCAACATCTGAACATGTTTTATAGAGTCCTATAACTTTTTTAGGGCAAGACGCTGAGAAATATATTACTCTCGTATTGGCATTTTAACGCTTGTATTTGCGTATATTACTGAAATATGTCTCATTTGAAACGAATTTGAATCAATTGATCGGTACATATTTTACGGGGTCCTATAACTTTTTGGTGCAATACGCTAGGAAATATATTTTTCTGGTATTGGCATTTTAACGCTTGTATTTGCGTATATTAATGCAATATGTCTCATTTCAAACGAATTTGTATCAACATCTGAACATATTTTATGGAGTCCTATAACTTTTTAGTGCAATACGCTAGAGAAAATATATTACTCTGGTATTGGCAATTTAACGCTTGTATTTGCGTATTTAACTGCAATATGTCTCATATATTCCTCTCGTATTGGCATTTTAACGCTTGTATTCTCGTATATTACTGCAATATGTCTCATTTGAAGCGAATTTGAATCAATTGATCCGTACATATTTTACGGGGTCCTATAACTTTTTGGTGCAATACGCTAGGAAATATATTACTCTGGTATTGGCATTTTAACGCTTGTATTTGCCTATATTAGTGCAATATGTCTCATTTCAAACGAATTTGTATCAACATCTGAACATATTTGGTATTGGCAATTTAACGCTTGTATTTGCGTATTTAACTGCAATATGTCTCATATATTCCTCTCGTATTGGCATTTTAACGCTTGTATTTGCGTATATTACTGCAATATGTCTCATGTGAAACGAATTTAATCAATTGATCCGTACATATTTTACGGGGTCCTATAACTTTTTGGTGCAATACGCTAGGAAATATATTACTCTGGTATTGGCATTTTAACGCTTGTATTTGCCTATATTAGTGCAATATGTCTCATATCAAACGAATTTGTATCAACATCTGAACATATTTTATGGAGTCCTATAACTTTTTAGTGCAATACGCTAAGAAATATATTACTCTGGTATTGGCATTTTAACGCTTGTATTTGCTTATATAACTGCAATATGTCTCATATATTCCTCTCGTATTGCCATTTTAACGCTTGTATTTGCGTATATTACTGCTATATGTCTCATTTGAAACGAATTTGGATCAATATCTGAACATTTTTAATGGTGGCCTATAACTTTTTGGTGCAATACGCTAGGAAATATATTACTCTGGTATTGGCATTTTAACGCTAGTATTTGCGTATATTAATGCAATATGTCTCATTTCAAACGAATTTGTATCAACATCTGAACATATTTTATGGAGTCCTATAACTTTTTAGTGCAATACGCTAAGAAATATATTACTCTGGTATTGGCATTTTAACGCTTGTATTTGCCTATATTAGTGCAATATGTCTCATTTCAAATGAATTTGTATGAACATCTGAACATATTTTATGGAGTCCTACAACTTTTTAGTGCAAAACGCTACGAAATATATTACTCTGGTATTGGCATTTTAACGCTTGTATTTGCTTATATAACTTCAATATGTCTCATATATTCCTCTCGTATTGCAATTTTAACGCTTGTATTTGCGCATATTACTGCAATATGTCTCATTTGAAACGAATTTGAATCAATTTCTGAACATATTTAATGGTGGCCTATAACTTTTTAGTACAATACGCTAAGTTATATATTACTCAGGTATTGGCATTTTAACGCTTGTATTTGCGTATATTACTGCAATATGTCTCATTTGAAACGAATTTGTCTCAACATCTGAACATGTTTTATAGAGTCCTATAACTTTTTAGGGCAAGACGCTGAGAAATATATTACTCTCGTATTGGCATTTTAACGCTTGTATTTGCGTATATTACTGAAATATGTCTCATTTGAAACGAATTTGAATCAATTGATCGGTACATATTTTACGGGGTCCTATAACTTTTTGGTGCAATACGCTAGGAAATATATTTTTCTGGTATTGGCATTTTAACGCTTGTATTTGCGTATATTAATGCAATATGTCTCATTTCAAACGAATTTGTATCAACATCTGAACATATTTTATGGAGTCCTATAACTTTTTAGTGCAATACGCTAAGAAATATATTACTCTGGTATTGGCATTTTAACCTTTGTATTTGCGTATTTAACTGCAATATGTCTCATATATTCCTCTCGTATTGGCATTTTAACGCTTGTATTTGCGTATATTACTGCAATATGTCTCATTTGAAACGAATTTGAATCAATTGATCCGTACATATTTTACGGGGTCCTATAACTTTTTGGTGCAATACGCTAGGAAATATATTACTCTGGTATTGGCATTTTAACGCTTGTATTTGCCTATATTAGTGCAATATCTCTCATTTCAAACGAATTTGTATCAACATCTGAACATATTTTATGGAGTCCTATAACTTTTTAGTGCAATACGCTAAGAAATATATTACTCTGGTATTGGCATTTTAACGCTTGTATTTGCTTATATAACTGCAATATGTCTCATATATTCCTCTCGTATTGGCATTTTAACGCTTGTATTTGCGTATATTACTGCTATATGTCTCATTTGAAACGAATTTGTATCAACATCTGAACATGTTTTATAGAGTCCTATAACTTTTTAGGGCAAGACGCTGAGAAATATATTACTCTGGTATTGGCATTTTAACGCTTGTATTTGCGTATATTACTGAAATATGTCTCATTTAAAACGAATTTGAATCAATATCTGAACATATTTTATTGGGTCCTATAACTTTTTAGTGCAATACGCTAAGAAATATATTACTCTGGTATTGGCATTTTAACGCTTGTATTTGCGTATATTACTGCAATATGTCTCATTTCAAACGAATTTGTATCAACATCTGAACATATTTTATGGAGTCCTATAACTTTTTAGTACAATACGCTAAGAAATATATTACTCTGGTATTGGCATTTTAACGCTTGTATTTGCGTATTTAACTGCAATATGTCTCATATATTCCTCTCGTATTGGCATTTTAACGCTTGTATTTGCTTATATTACTGCAATATGTCTCATTTGAAACGAATTTGAATCAATTGATCCGTACATATTTTACGGGGTCCTATAACTTTTTGGTGCAATACGCTAGGAAATATATTACTCTGGTATTGGCATTTTAACGCTTGTATTTGCGTATATTAATGCAATATGTCTCATTTCAAACGAATTTGTATCAACATCTGAACATATTTTATGGAGTCCTATAACTTTTTAGTGCAATACGCTAGGAAATATATTACTCTGGTATTGGCATTTTAACGCTTGTATTTGCCTATATTAGTGCAATATGTCTCATTTCAAACGAATTTGTATCAACATCTGAACATATTTTATGGAGTCCTATAACTTTTTAGTGCAATACGCTAAGAAATATATTACTCTGGTATTGGCATTTTAACGCTTGTATTTGCGTATTTAACTGCAATATGTCACATATATTCCTCTCGTATTGGCATTTTAACGCTTGTATTTGCGTATATTACTGCAATATGTCTCATTTGAAGCGAATTTGAATCAATTGATCCGTACATATTTTACGGGGTCCTATAACTTTTTGGTGCAATACGCTAGGAAATATATTACTCTGGTATTGGCATTTTAACGCTTGTATTTGCGTATATTAGTGCAATATGTCTCATTTCAAATGAATTTGTATGAACATCTGAACATATTTTATGGAGTCCTATAACATTTTAGTGCAATACGCTACGAAATATATTACTCTAGTATTGTCCTTTTAACGCTTGTATTTGCGCATATTACTGCAATATGTCTCATTTGAAACGAATTTGAATCAATTTCTGAACATATTTAATGGTGGCCTATAACTTTTTAGTACAATACGCTAAGTTATATATTACTCAGGTATTGGCATTTTAACGCTTGTATTTGCGTATATTACTGCAATATGTCTCATTTGAAACGAATTTGTATCAACATCTGAACATGTTTTATAGAGTCCTATAACTTTTTAGGGCAAGACGCTGAGAAATATATTACTCTCGTATTGGCATTTTAACGCTTGTATTTGCGTATATTACTGCAATATGTCTCATTTAAAACGAATTTGAATCAATATCTGAACATATTTTATTGGGTCCTATAACTTTTTAGTGTAATACGCTAAGAAATATATTACTCTAGTATTGGCATTTTAACGCTTGTATTTGCGTATATAACTGCAATATGTCTCATATATTCCTCTCGTATTGGCATATTAGCGCTTGTATTTGCGTATATTACTGCAATATGTCTCATTTGAAACGAATTTGAATCAATTGATCGGTACATTTTTACGGGGTCCTATAACTTTTTGGTGCAATACGCTAGGAAATATATTTTTCTGGTATTGGCTTTTTAACGCTTGTATTTGCGTATATTACTGCAATATGTCTCATTTGAAACGAATTTGAATCAATTGATCCGTACATATTTTACGGGGTCCTATAACTTTTTGGTGCAATACGCTAGGAAATATATTACTCTGGTATTGGCATTTTAACGCTTGTATTTGCCTATATTAGTGCAATATCTCTCATTTCAAACGAATTTGTATCAACATCTGAACATATTTTATGGAGTCCTATAACTTTTTAGTGCAATACGCTAAGAAATATATTACTCTGGTATTGGCATTTTTAACGCTTGTATTTGCTTATATAACTGCAATATGTCTCATATATTCCTCTCGTATTGGCATTTTAACGCTTGTATTTGCGTATATTACTGCTATATGTCTCATTTGAAACGAATTTGTATCAACATCTGAACATGTTTTATAGAGTCCTATAACTTTTTAGGGCAAGACGCTGAGAAATATATTACTCTGGTATTGGCATTTTAACGCTTGTATTTGCGTATATTACTGAAATATGTCTCATTTAAAACGAATTTGAATCAATATCTGAACATATTTTATTGGGTCCTATAACTTTTTAGTGCAATACGCTAAGAAATATATTACTCTGGTATTGGCATTTTAACGCTTGTATTTGCGTATATTACTGCAATATGTCTCATTTCAAACGAATTTGTATCAACATCTGAACATATTTTATGGAGTCCTATAACTTTTTAGTACAATACGCTAAGAAATATATTACTCTGGTATTGGCATTTTAACGCTTGTATTTGCGTATTTAACTGCAATATGTCTCATATATTCCTCTCGTATTGGCATTTTAACGCTTGTATTTGCGTATATTACTGCAATATGTCTCATTTGAAACGAATTTGAATCAATTGATCCGTACATATTTTACGGGGTCCTATAACTTTTTGGTGCAATACGCTAGGAAATATATTACTCTGGTATTGGCATTTTAACGCTTGTATTTGCGTATATTAATGCAATATGTCTCATTTCAAACGAAT
Source organism: Nebria salina (assembly GCA_944039245.1). Lineage (NCBI taxonomy): Eukaryota > Metazoa > Arthropoda > Insecta > Coleoptera > Carabidae > Nebria > Nebria salina. The sequence continues at coordinate 23,926 of CALUEK010000301.1, read as the reverse complement.
TTGTATCAACATCTGAACATATTTTATGGAGTCCTATAACTTTTTAGTGCAATACGCTAGGAAATATATTACTCTGGTATTGGCATTTTAACGCTTGTATTTGCCTATATTAGTGCAATATGTCTCATTTCAAACGAATTTGTATCAACATCTGAACATATTTTATGGAGTCCTATAACTTTTTAGTGCAATACGCTAAGAAATATATTACTCTGGTATTGGCATTTTAACGCTTGTATTTGCGTATTTAACTGCAATATGTCACATATATTCCTCTCGTATTGGCATTTTAACGCTTGTATTTGCGTATATTACTGCAATATGTCTCATTTGAAGCGAATTTGAATCAATTGATCCGTACATATTTTACGGGGTCCTATAACTTTTTGGTGCAATACGCTAGGAAATATATTACTCTGGTATTGGCATTTTAACGCTTGTATTTGCGTATATTAGTGCAATATGTCTCATTTCAAATGAATTTGTATGAACATCTGAACATATTTTATGGAGTCCTATAACATTTTAGTGCAATACGCTACGAAATATATTACTCTAGTATTGTCCTTTTAACGCTTGTATTTGCGCATATTACTGCAATATGTCTCATTTGAAACGAATTTGAATCAATTTCTGAACATATTTAATGGTGGCCTATAACTTTTTAGTACAATACGCTAAGTTATATATTACTCAGGTATTGGCATTTTAACGCTTGTATTTGCGTATATTACTGCAATATGTCTCATTTGAAACGAATTTGTATCAACATCTGAACATGTTTTATAGAGTCCTATAACTTTTTAGGGCAAGACGCTGAGAAATATATTACTCTCGTATTGGCATTTTAACGCTTGTATTTGCGTATATTACTGAAATATGTCTCATTTAAAACGAATTTGAATCAATATCTGAACATATTTTATTGGGTCCTATAACTTTTTAGTGTAATACGCTAAGAAATATATTACTCTAGTATTGGCATTTTAACGCTTGTATTTGCGTATATAACTGCAATATGTCTCATATATTCCTCTCGTATTGGCATATTAGCGCTTGTATTTGCGTATATTACTGCAATATGTCTCATTTGAAACGAATTTGAATCAATTGATCGGTACATTTTTACGGGGTCCTATAACTTTTTGGTGCAATACGCTAGGAAATATATTTTTCTGGTATTGGCTTTTTAACGCTTGTATTTGCGTATATTACTGCAATATGTCTCATTTCAAACGAATTTGTATCAACATCTGAACATATTTTATGGAGTCCTATAACTTTTTAGTGCAATACGCTAAGAAATATATTACTCTGGTATTGGCAATTTAACGCTTGTATTTGCGTATTTAACTGCAATATGTCTCATATATTCCTCTCGTATTGGCATTTTAACGCTTGTATTCTCGTATATTACTGCAATATGTCTCATTTGAAACGAATTTGAATCAATTGATCCGTACATATTTTACGGGGTCCTATAACTTTTTGGTGCAATACGCTAGGAAATATATTACTCTGGTATTGGCATTTTAACGCTTGTATTTGCCTATATTAGTGCAATATGTCTCATTTCAAACGAATTTGTATCAACATCTGAACATATTTTATGGAGTCCTATAACTTTTTAGTGCAATACGCTAAGAAATATATTACTCTGGTATTGGCATTTTAACGCTTGTATTTGCGTATTTAACTGCAATATGTCTCATATATTCCTCTCGTATTGGCATTTTAACGCTTTTATTTGCGTATATTACTGCAATATGTCTCATTTGAAACGAATTTGAATCAATTGATCCGTACATATTTTACGGGGTCCTATAACTTTTTGGTGCAATACGCTAGGAAATATATTACTCTGGTATTGGCATTTTAACGCTTGTATTTGCCTATATTAGTGCAATATCTCTCATTTCAAACGAATTTGTATCAACATCTGAACATATTATATGGAGTCCTATAACTTTTTAGTGCAATACGCTAAGAAATATATTACTCTGGTATTGGCATTTTAACGCTTGTATTTGCTTATATAACTGCAATATGTCTCATATATTCCTCTCGTATTGGCATTGTAACGCTTGTATTTGCGTATATTACTGCTATATGTCTCATTTGAAACGAATTTGTATCAACATCTGAACATGTTTTACGGGGTCCTATAACTTTTTGGTGCAATATGCTAGGAAATATATTACTCTGGTATTGGCATTTTAACGCTTGTATTTGCGTATATTACTGCAATATGTCTCATTTCAAACGAATTTGTATCAACATCTGAACATATTTTATGGAGTCCTATAACTTTTTAGTACAATACGCTAAGAAATATATTACTCTGGTATTGGCATTTTAACGCTTGTATTTGCGTATTTAACTGCAATATGTCTCATATATTCCTCTCGTATTGGCATTTTAACGCTTGTATTTGCGTATATTACTGCAATATGTCTCATTTGAAACGAATTTGAATCAATGATCCCGTACATATTTTACGGGGTCCTATAACTTTTTGGTGCAATACGCTAGGAAATATATTACTCTGGTATTGGCATTTTAACGCTTGTATTTGCCTATATTAGTGCAATATGTCTCATTTCAAACGAATTTGTATCAACATCTGAACATATTTTATGGAGTCCTATAACTTTTTAGTGCAATACGCTAAGAAATATATTACTCTGGTATTGGCATTTTAACGCTTGTATTTGCGTATTTAACTGCAATATGTCTCATATATTCCTCTCGTATTGGCATTTTAACGCTTGTATTTGCGTATATTACTGCTATATGTCTCATTTGAAACGAATTTGAATCAATATCTGAACATTTTTAATGGTGGCCTATAACTTTTTGGTGCAATACGCTAGGAAATATATTACTCTGGTATTGGCATTTTAACGCTTGTATTTGCCTATATTAGTGCAATATGTCTCATTTCAAACGAATTTGTATCAACATCTGAACATATTTTATGGAGTCCTATAACTTTTTAGTGCAATACGCTAAGAAATATATTACTCTGGTATTGGCATTTTAACGCTTGTATTTGCGTATTTAACTGCAATATGTCTCATATATTCCTCTCGTATTGGCATTTTAACGCTTGTATTTGCGTATATTACTGCTATATGTCTCATTTGAAACGAATTTGAATCAATATCTGAACATTTTTAATGGTGGCCTATAACTTTTTGGTGCAATACGCTAGGAAATATATTACTCGTATTGGCATTTTAACGCTTGTATTTGCGTATATTACTGCAATATGTCTCATATATTCCTCTCGTATTGGCATATTAACGCTTGTATTTGCGTATATTACTGCAATATGTCTCATTTGAAGCGAATTTGAATCAATTGATCCGTACATATTTTACGGGGTCCTATAACTTTTTGGTGTAATACGCTAGGAAATATATTACTCTGGTATTGGCATTTTAACGCTTGTATTTGCCTATATTAGTGCAATATGTCTCATTTCAAACGAATTTGTATCAACATCTGAACATATTTTATGGAGTCCTATAACTTTTTAGTGCAATACGCTAAGAAATATATTACTCTGGTATTGGCATTTTAACGCTTGTATTTGCTTATATATCTGCAATATGTCTCATATATTCCTCTCGTATTGGCATTTTAACGCTTGTATTTGCGTATATTACTGCTAAATGTCTCATTTGAAACGAATTTGAATCAATATCTGAACATTTTTAATGGTGAACTATAACTTATAAGTACAATGCGCTAAGAAATATATTACTCTGGTATTGGCATTTTAACGCTTGTATTTGCGTATATTACTGCAATATGTCTCATTTGAAACGAATTTGTATCAACATCTGAACATTTTTAATGGTGAACTATAACTTATAAGTACAATACGCTAAGAAATATATTACTCTGGTATTGGCATTTTAACGCTTGTATTTGCGTATATTACTGCAATATGTCTCATAAATTCCTCTCGTATTGGCATATTAACGCTTGTATTTGCGTATATTACTGCAATATGTCTCATTTGAAACGAATTTGAATCAATTGATCCGTACATATTTTACGGGGTCCTATAACTTTTTGGTGCAATACGCTAGGAAATATATTACTCTGGTATTGGCATTTTAACGCTTGTATTTGCGTATATAACTGCAATATGTCTCATTTCAAACGAATTTGTATCAACATCTGAACATATTTTATGGAGTCCTATAACTTTTAAGTGCAATACGCTAAGAAATATATTACTCTGGTATTGGCATTTTAACGCTTGTATTTGCTTATATAACTGCAATATGTCTCATAAATTCCTCTCGTATTGGCATTTTAACGCTTGTATTTGCGTATATTACTGCAATATGTCTCATTTGAAACGAATTTGAATCAATGATCCGTACATATTTTACGGGGTCCTATAACTTTTTGGTGCAATACGCTAGGAAATATATTACTCTGGTATTGGCATTTTAACGCCTGTATTTGCCTATATTAGTGCAATATGTCTCATTTCAAACGAATTTGTATCAACATCTGAACATATTTTATGGAGTCCTATAACTTTTTAGTGCAATACGCTAAGAAATATATTACTCTGGTATTGGCATTTTAACGCTTGTATTTGCTTATATAACTGCAATATGTCTCATATATTCCTCTCGTATTGGCATTTTAACGCTTGTATTTGCGTATATTAGTGCTATATGTCTCATTTGAAACGAATTTGAATCAATATCTGAACATTTTTAATGGTGGCCTATAACTTTTTGGTGCAATACGCTAGGAAATATATTACTCTGGTATTGGCATTTTAACGCTTGTATTTGCGTATATTAATGCAATATGTCTCATTTCAAACGAATTTGTATCAACATCTGAACATATTTTATGGAGTCCTATAACTTTTTAGTGCAATACGCTAAGAAATATATTACTCTGGTATTGGCATTTTAACGCTTGTATTTGCTTATATAACTGCAATATGTCTCATATATTCCTCTCGTATTGGCATTTTAACGCTTGTATTTGCGTATATTACTGCTATATGTCTCATTTGAAACGAATTTGAATCAATATCTGAACATTTTTAATGGTGGCCTATAACTTTTTGGTGCAATACGCTAGGAAATATATTACTCGTATTGGCATTTTAACGCTTGTATTTGCGTATATTACTGCAATATGTCTCATATATTCCTCTCGTATTGGCATATTAACGCTTGTATTTGCGTATATTACTGCAATATGTCTCATTTGAAGCGAATTTGAATCAATTGATCCGTACATATTTTACGGGGTCCTATAACTTTTTGGTGTAATACGCTAGGAAATATATTACTCTGGTATTGGCATTTTAACGCTTGTATTTGCCTATATTAGTGCAATATGTCTCATTTCAAACGAATTTGTATCAACATCTGAACATATTTTATGGAGTCCTATAACTTTTTAGTGCAATACGCTAAGAAATATATTACTCTGGTATTGGCATTTTAACGCTTGTATTTGCTTATATATCTGCAATATGTCTCATATATTCCTCTCGTATTGGCATTTTAACGCTTGTATTTGCGTATATTACTGCAATATGTCTCATTTGAAGCGAATTTGAATCAATTGATCCGTACATATTTTACGGGGTCCTATAACTTTTTGGTGTAATACGCTAGGAAATATATTACTCTGGTATTGGCATTTTAACGCTTGTATTTGCCTATATTAGTGCAATATGTCTCATTTCAAACGAATTTGTATCAACATCTGAACATATTTTCTGGAGTCCTATAACTTTTTAGTGCAATACGCTAAGAAATATATTACTCTGGTATTGGCATTTTAACGCTTGTATTTGCGTATATTACTGCAATATGTCTCATAAATTCCTCTCGTATTGGCATATTAACGCTTGTATTTGCGTATATTACTGCAATATGTCTCATTTGAAACGAATTTGAATCAATTGATCCGTACATATTTTACGGGGTCCTATAACTTTTTGGTGCAATACGCTAGGAAATATATTACTCTGGTATTGGCATTTTAACGCTTGTATTTGCCTATATTAGTGCAATATGTCTCATTTCAAACGAATTTGTATCAACATCTGAACATATTTTCTGGAGTCCTATAACTTTTTAGTGCAATACGCTAAGAAATATATTACTCTGGTATTGGCAATTTAACGCTTGTATTTGCGTATTTAACTGCAATATGTCTCATATATTCCTCTCGTATTGGCATTTTAACGCTTGTATTCTCGTATATTACTGCAATATGTCTCATTTGAAGCGAATTTGAATCAATTGATCCGTACATATTTTACGGGGTCCTATAACTTTTTGGTGCAATACGCTAGGAAATATATTACTCTGGTATTGGCATTTTAACGCTTGTATTTGCCTATATTAGTGCAATATGTCTCATTTCAAACGAATTTGTATCAACATCTGAACATATTTGGTATTGGCATTTTAACGCTTGTATTTGCGTATTTAACTGCAATATGTCTCATATATTCCTCTCGTATTGGCATTTTAACGCTTGTATTTGCGTATATTACTGCAATATGTCTCATGTGAAACGAATTTAATCAATTGATCCGTACATATTTTACGGGGTCCTATAACTTTTTGGTGCAATACGCTAGGAAATATATTACTCTGGTATTGGCATTTTAACGCTTGTATTTGCCTATATTAGTGCAATATGTCTCATATCAAACGAATTTGTATCAACATCTGAACATATTTTATGGAGTCCTATAACTTTTTAGTGCAATACGCTAAGAAATATATTACTCTGGTATTGGCATTTTAACGCTTGTATTTGCTTATATAACTGCAATATGTCTCATATATTCCTCTCGTATTGCCATTTTAACGCTTGTATTTGCGTATATTACTGCTATATGTCTCATTTGAAACGAATTTGGATCAATATCTGAACATTTTTAATGGTGGCCTATAACTTTTTGGTGCAATACGCTAGGAAATATATTACTCTGGTATTGGCATTTTAACGCTAGTATTTGCGTATATTAATGCAATATGTCTCATTTCAAACGAATTTGTATCAACATCTGAACATATTTTATGGACTCCTATAACTTTTTAGTGCAATACGCTAAGAAATATATTACTCTGGTATTGGCATTTTAACGCTTGTATTTGCCTATATTAGTGCAATATGTCTCATTTCAAATGAATTTGTATGAACATCTGAACATATTTTATGGAGTCCTATAACTTTTTAGTGCAATACGCTAAGAAATATATTACTCTGGTATTGGCATTTTAACGCTTGTATTTGCGTATTTAACTGCAATATGTCTCAAATATTCCTCTCGTATTGGCATTTTAACGCTTGTATTCTCGTATATTACTGCAATATGTCTCATTTGAAGCGAATTTGAATCAATTGATCCGTACATATTTTACGGGGTCCTATAACTTTTTGGTGCAATACGCTAGGAAATATATTACTCTGGTATTGGCATTTTAACGCTTGTATTTGCCTATATTAGTGCAATATGTCTCATTTCAAACGAATTTGTATCAACATCTGAACATATTTGGTATTGGCATTTTAACGCTTGTATTTGCGTATTTAACTGCAATATGTCTCATATATTCCTCTCGTATTGGCATTTTAACGCTTGTATTTGCGTATATTACTGCAATATGTCTCATGTGAAACGAATTTAATCAATTGATCCGTACATATTTTACGGGGTCCTATAACTTTTTGGTGCAATACGCTAGGAAATATATTACTCTGGTATTGGCATTTTAACGCTTGTATTTGCCTATATTAGTGCAATATGTCTCATATCAAACGAATTTGTATCAACATCTGAACATATTTTATGGAGTCCTATAACTTTTTAGTGCAATACGCTAAGAAATATATTACTCTGGTATTGGCATTTTAACGCTTGTATTTGCTTATATAACTGCAATATGTCTCATATATTCCTCTCGTATTGCCATTTTAACGCTTGTATTTGCGTATATTACTGCTATATGTCTCATTTGAAACGAATTTGGATCAATATCTGAACATTTTTAATGGTGGCCTATAACTTTTTGGTGCAATACGCTAGGAAATATATTACTCTGGTATTGGCATTTTAACGCTAGTATTTGCGTATATTAATGCAATATGTCTCATTTCAAACGAATTTGTATCAACATCTGAACATATTTTATGGACTCCTATAACTTTTTAGTGCAATACGCTAAGAAATATATTACTCTGGTATTGGCATTTTAACGCTTGTATTTGCTTATATAACTGCAATATGTCTCATATATTCCTCTCGTATTGGCATTTTAACGCTTGTATTTGCGTATATTACTGCTAAATGTCTCATTTGAAACGAATTTGAATCAATATCTGAACATTTTTAATGGTGAACTATAACTTATAAGTACAATACGCTAAGAAATATATTACTCTGGTATTGGCATTTTAACGCTTGTATTTGCGTATATTACTGCAATATGTCTCATATATTCCTCTCGTATTGGCATTTTAACGCTTGTATTTGCGTATATTACTGCAATATGTCTCATTTGAAACGAATTTGAATCAATTGATCCGTACATATTTTACGGGGTCCTATAACTTTTTGGTGCAATACGCTAGGAAATATATTACTCTGGTATTGGCATTTTAACGCTTGTATTTGCGTATATTAATGCAATATGTCTCATTTCAAACGAATTTGTATCAACATCTGAACATATTTTATGGAGTCCTATAACTTTTTAGTGCAATACGCTAGGAAATATATTACTCTGGTATTGGCATTTTAACGCTTGTATTTGCCTATATTAGTGCAATATGTCTCATTTCAAACGAATTTGTATCAACATCTGAACATATTTTATGGAGTCCTATAACTTTTTAGTGCAATACGCTAAGAAATATATTACTCTGGTATTGGCATTTTAACGCTTGTATTTGCGTATTTAACTGCAATATGTCACATATATTCCTCTCGTATTGGCATTTTAACGCTTGTATTTGCGTATATTACTGCAATATGTCTCATTTGAAGCGAATTTGAATCAATTGATCCGTACATATTTTACGGGGTCCTATAACTTTTTGGTGCAATACGCTAGGAAATATATTACTCTGGTATTGGCATTTTAACGCTTGTATTTGCCTATATTAGTGCAATATGTCTCATTTGAAACGAATTTGAATCAATTGATCCGTACATATTTTACGGGGTCCTATAACTTTTTGGTGCAATACGCTAGGAAATATATTACTCTGGTATTGGCATTTTAACGCTTGTATTTGCGTATATTAATGCAATATGTCTCATTTCAAACGAATTTGTATCAACATCTGAACATATTTTATGGAGTCCTATAACTTTTTAGTGCAATACGCTAAGAAATATATTACTCTGGTATTGGCAATTTAACGCTTGTATTTGCGTATTTAACTGCAATATGTCTCATATATTCCTCTCGTATTGGCATTTTAACGCTTGTATTCTCGTATATTACTGAAATATGTCTCATTTGAAACGAATTTGAATCAATTGATCCGTACATATTTTACGGGGTCTAATAACTTTTTGGTGCAATACGCTAGGAAATATATTACTCTGGTATTGGCATTTTAACGCTTGTATTTGCTTATATAACTGCAATATGTCTCATATATTCCTCTCGTATTGCCATTCTAACGCTTGTATTTGCGTATATTACTGCTATATGTCTCATTTGAAACGAATTTGAATCAATATCTGAACATTTTTAATGGTGGCCTATAACTTTATGGTGCAATACGCTAGGAAATATATTACTCTGGTATTGGCATTTTAACGCTAGTATTTGCGTATATTAATGCAATATGTCCCATTTCAAACGAATTTGTATCAACATCTGAACATATTTTATGGAGTCCTATAACTTTTTAGTGCAATACGCTAAGAAATATATTACTCTGGTATTGGCAATTTAACGCTTGTATTTGCGTATTTAACTGCAATATGTCTCATATATTCCTCTCGTATTGGCATTTTAACGCTTGTATTCTCGTATATTACTGCAATATGTCTCATTTGAAACGAATTTGAATCAATTGATCCGTACATATTTTACGGGGTCCTATAACTTTTTGGTGCAATACGCTAGGAAATATATTACTCTGGTATTGGCATTTTAACGCTTGTATTTGCGTATATTAGTGCAATATGTCTCATTTCAAATGAATTTGTATGAACATCTGAACATATTTTATGGAGTCCTATAACATTTTAGTGCAATACGCTACGAAATATATTACTCTAGTATTGTCCTTTTAACGCTTGTATTTGCGCATATTACTGCAATATGTCTCATTTGAAACGAATTTGAATCAATTTCTGAACATATTTAATGGTGGCCTATAACTTTTTAGTACAATACGCTAAGTTATATATTACTCAGGTATTGGCATTTTAACGCTTGTATTTGCGTATATTACTGCAATATGTCTCATTTGAAACGAATTTGTATCAACATCTGAACATGTTTTATAGAGTCCTATAACTTTTTAGGGCAAGACGCTGAGAAATATATTACTCTCGTATTGGCATTTTAACGCTTGTATTTGCGTATATTACTGAAATATGTCTCATTTAAAACGAATTTGAATCAATATCTGAACATATTTTATTGGGTCCTATAACTTTTTAGTGTAATACGCTAAGAAATATATTACTCTAGTATTGGCATTTTAACGCTTGTATTTGCGTATATAACTGCAATATGTCTCATATATTCCTCTCGTATTGGCATATTAGCGCTTGTATTTGCGTATATTACTGCAATATGTCTCATTTGAAACGAATTTGAATCAATTGATCGGTACATTTTTACGGGGTCCTATAACTTTTTGGTGCAATACGCTAGGAAATATATTTTTCTGGTATTGGCTTTTTAACGCTTGTATTTGCGTATATTACTGCAATATGTCTCATTTCAAACGAATTTGTATCAACATCTGAACATATTTTATGGAGTCCTATAACTTTTTAGTGCAATACGCTAAGAAATATATTACTCTGGTATTGGCAATTTAACGCTTGTATTTGCGTATTTAACTGCAATATGTCTCATATATTCCTCTCGTATTGGCATTTTAACGCTTGTATTCTCGTATATTACTGCAATATGTCTCATTTGAAACGAATTTGAATCAATTGATCCGTACATATTTTACGGGGTCCTATAACTTTTTGGTGCAATACGCTAGGAAATATATTACTCTGGTATTGGCATTTTCACGCTTGTATTTGCCTATATTAGTGCAATATGTCTCATTTCAAACGAATTTGTATCATCATCTGAACATATTTTATGGAGTCCTATAACTTTTTAGTGCAATACGCTAAGAAATATATTACTCTGGTATTGGCATTTTAACGCTTGTATTTGCGTATTTAACTGCAATATGTCTCATATATTCCTCTCGTATTGGCATTTTAACGCTTGTATTCTCGTATATTACTGAAATATGTCTCATTTGAAACGAATTTGAATCAATTGATCCGTACATATTTTACGGGGTCCTATAACTTTTTGGTGCAATACGCTAGGAAATATATTACTCTGGTATTGGCATTTTAACGCTTGTTTTTGCCTATATTAGTGCAATATGTCTCATTTCAAACGAATTTGTATCAACATCTGAACATATTTGGTATTGGCATTTTAACGCTTGTATTTGCGTATTTAACTGCAATATGTCTCATATATTCCTCTCGTATTGGCATTTTAACGCTTGTATTTGAGTATATTACTGCAATATGTCTCATTTGAAACGAATTTGAATCAATTGATCGGTACATATTTTACGGGGTCCTATAACTTTTTGGTGCAATACGCTAGGAAATATTTTTTTCTGGTATTGGCATTTTAACGCTTGTATTTGCGTATATTACTGCAATATGTCTCATTTCAAACGAATTTGTATCAACATCTGAACATATTTTATGGAGTCCTATAACTTTTTAGTGCTATACGCTAAGAAATATATTACTCTGGTATTGGCATTTTAACGCTTGTATTTGCGTATTTAACTGCAATATGTCTCATATATTCCTCTCGTATTGGCATTTTAACGCTTTTATTTGCGTATATTACTGCAATATGTCTCATTTGAAACGAATTTGAATCAATTGATCCGTACATATTTTACGGGGTCCTATAACTTTTTGGTGCAATACGCTAGGAAATATATTACTCTGGTATTGGCAATTTAACGCTTGTATTTGCCTATATTAGTGCAATATCTCTCATTTCAAACGAATTTGTATCAACATCTGAACATATTTTATGGAGTCCTATAACTTTTTAGTGCAATACGCTAAGAAATATATTACTCTGGTATTGGCATTTTAACGCTTGTATTTGCTTATATAACTGCAATATGTCTCATATATTCCTCTCGTATTGGCATTGTAACGCTTGTATTTGCGTATATTACTGCTATATGTCTCATTTGAAACGAATTTGTATCAACATCTGAACATGTTTTACGGGGTCCTATAACTTTTTGGTGCAATATGCTAGGAAATATATTACTCTGGTATTGGCATATTAGCGCTTGTATTTGCGTATATTACTGCAATATGTCTCATTTGAAACGAATTTGAATCAATTGATCGGTACATTTTTACGGGGTCCTATAACTTTTTGGTGCAATACGCTAGGAAATATATTTTTCTGGTATTGGCTTTTTAACGCTTGTATTTGCGTATATTACTGCAATATGTCTCATTTCAAACGAATTTGTATCAACATCTGAACATATTTTATGGAGTCCTATAACTTTTTAGTGCTATACGCTAAGAAATATATTACTCTGGTATTGGCATTTTAACGCTTGTATTTGCGTATTTAACTGCAATATGTCTCATATATTCCTCTCGTATTGGCATTTTAACGCTTTTATTTGCGTATATTACTGCAATATGTCTCATTTGAAACGAATTTGAATCAATGATCCCGTACATATTTTACGGGGTCCTATAACTTTTTGGTGCAATACGCTAGGAAATATGTTACTCTGGTATTGGCATTTTAACGCTTGTATTTGCCTATATTAGTGCAATATGTCTCATTTCAAACGAATTTGTATCAACATCTGAACATATTTTATGGAGTCCTATAACTTTTTAGTGCAATACGCTAAGAAATATATTACTCTGGTATTGGCATTTTAACGCTTGTATTTGCGTATTTAACTGCAATATGTCTCATATATTCCTCTCGTATTGGCATTTTAACGCTTGTATTTGCGTATATTACTGCTATATGTCTCATTTGAAACGAATTTGAATCAATATCTGAACATTTTTAATGGTGGCCTATAACTTTTTGGTGCAATACGCTAGGAAATATATTACTCTGGTATTGGCATTTTAACGCTTGTATTTGCCTATATTAGTGCAATATGTCTCATTTCAAACGAATTTGTATCAACATCTGAACATATTTTATGGAGTCCTATAACTTTTTAGTGCAATACGCTAAGAAATATATTACTCTGGTATTGGCATTTTAACGCTTGTATTTGCGTATTTAACTGCAATATGTCTCATATATTCCTCTCGTATTGGCATTTTAACGCTTGTATTTGCGTATATTACTGCTATATGTCTCATTTGAAACGAATTTGAATCAATATCTGAACATTTTTAATGGTGGCCTATAACTTTTTGGTGCAATACGCTAGGAAATATATTACTCGTATTGGCATTTTAACGCTTGTATTTGCGTATATTACTGCAATATGTCTCATATATTCCTCTCGTATTGGCATATTAACGCTTGTATTTGCGTATATTACTGCAATATGTCTCATTTGAAGCGAATTTGAATCAATTGATCCGTACATATTTTACGGGGTCCTTTAACTTTTTGGTGTAATACGCTAGGAAATATATTACTCTGGTATTGGCATTTTAACGCTTGTATTTGCCTATATTAGTGCAATATGTCTCATTTCAAACGAATTTGTATCAACATCTGAACATATTTTATGGAGTCCTATAACTTTTTAGTGCAATACGCTAAGAAATATATTACTCTGGTATTGGCATTTTAACGCTTGTATTTGCTTATATATCTGCAATATGTCTCATATATTCCTCTCGTATTGGCATTTTAACGCTTGTATTTGCGTATATTACTGCTAAATGTCTCATTTGAAACGAATTTGAATCAATATCTGAACATTTTTAATGGTGAACTATAACTTATAAGTACAATGCGCTAAGAAATATATTACTCTGGTATTGGCATTTTAACGCTTGTATTTGCGTATATTACTGCAATATGTCTCATTTGAAACGAATTTGTATCAACATCTGAACATTTTTAATGGTGAACTATAACTTATAAGTACAATACGCTAAGAAATATATTACTCTGGTATTGGCATTTTAACGCTTGTATTTGCGTATATTACTGCAATATGTCTCATTTGAAACGAATTTGAATCAATGATCCGTACATATTTTACGGGGTCCTATAACTTTTTGGTGCAATACGCTAGGAAATATATTACTCTGGTATTGGCATTTTAACGCCTGTATTTGCCTATATTAGTGCAATATGTCTCATTTCAAACGAATTTGTATCAACATCTGAACATATTTTATGGAGTCCTATAACTTTTTAGTGCAATACGCTAAGAAATATATTACTCTGGTATTGGCATTTTAACGCTTGTATTTGCTTATATAACTGCAATATGTCTCATATATTCCTCTCGTATTGGCATTTTAACGCTTGTATTTGCGTATATTAGTGCTATATGTCTCATTTGAAACGAATTTGAATCAATATCTGAACATTTTTAATGGTGGCCTATAACTTTTTGGTGCAATACGCTAGGAAATATATTACTCTGGTATTGGCATTTTAACGCTTGTATTTGCGTATATTAATGCAATATGTCTCATTTCAAACGAATTTGTATCAACATCTGAACATATTTTATGGAGTCCTATAACTTTTTAGTGCAATACGCTAAGAAATATATTACTCTGGTATTGGCATTTTAACGCTTGTATTTGCTTATATAACTGCAATATGTCTCATATATTCCTCTCGTATTGGCATTTTAACGCTTGTATTTGCGTATATTACTGCTATATGTCTCATTTGAAACGAATTTGAATCAATATCTGAACATTTTTAATGGTGGCCTATAACTTTTTGGTGCAATACGCTAGGAAATATATTACTCGTATTGGCATTTTAACGCTTGTATTTGCGTATATTACTGCAATATGTCTCATATATTCCTCTCGTATTGGCATATTAACGCTTGTATTTGCGTATATTACTGCAATATGTCTCATTTGAAGCGAATTTGAATCAATTGATCCGTACATATTTTACGGGGTCCTATAACTTTTTGGTGTAATACGCTAGGAAATATATTACTCTGGTATTGGCATTTTAACGCTTGTATTTGCCTATATTAGTGCAATATGTCTCATTTCAAACGAATTTGTATCAACATCTGAACATATTTTATGGAGTCCTATAACTTTTTAGTGCAATACGCTAAGAAATATATTACTCTGGTATTGGCATTTTAACGCTTGTATTTGCTTATATATCTGCAATATGTCTCATATATTTCTCTCGTATTGGCATTTTAACGCTTGTATTTGCGTATATTACTGCTAAATGTCTCATTTGAAACGAATTTGAATCAATATCTGAACATTTTTAATGGTGAACTATAACTTATAAGTACAATACGCTAAGAAATATATTACTCTGGTATTGGCATTTAAACGCTTGTATTTGCGTATATTACTGCAATATGTCTCATTTGAAACGAATTTGTATCGACATCTGAACATTTTTAATGGTGAACTATAACTTATAAGTACAATACGCTAAGAAATATATTACTCTGGTATTGGCATTTTAACGCTTGTATTTGCGTATATTACTGCAATATGTCTCATAAATTCCCTCTCGTATTGGCATATTAACGCTTGTATTTGCGTATATTACTGCAATATGTCTCATTTGAAACGAATTTGAATCAATTGATCCGTACATATTTTACGGGGTCCTATAACTTTTTGGTGCAATACGCTAGGAAATATATTACTCTGGTATTGGCATTTTAACGCTTGTATTTGCCTATATTAGTGCAATATGTCCTCATTTCAAACGAATTTGTATCAACATCTGAACATATTTTTCTGGAGTCCTATAACTTTTTAGTGCAATACGCTAAGAAATATATTACTCTGGTATTGGCAATTTAACGCTTGTATTTGCGTATTTAACTGCAATATGTCTCATATATTCCTCTCGTATTGGCATTTTAACGCTTGTATTCTCGTATATTACTGCAATATGTCTCATTTGAAGCGAATTTAAATCAATTGATCCGTACATATTTTACGGGGTCCTATAACTTTTTTGGTGCAATACGCTAGGAAATATATTACTCTGGTATTGGCATTTTAACGCTTGTATTTGCCTATATTAGTGCAATATGTCTCATTTCAAACGAATTTGTATCAACATCTGAACATATTTGGTATTGGCATTTTAACGCTTGTATTTGCGTATTTAACTGCAATATGTCTCATATATTCCTCTCGTATTGGCATTTTAACGCTTGTATTTGCGTATATTACTGCAATATGTCTCATGTGAAACGAATTTAATCAATTGATCCGTACATATTTTACGGGGTCCTATAACTTTTTGGTGCAATACGCTAGGAAATATATTACTCTGGTATTGGCATTTTAACGCTTGTATTTGCCTATATTAGTGCAATATGTCTCATATCAAACGAATTTGTATCAACATCTGAACATATTTTATGGAGTCCTATAACTTTTTAGTGCAATACGCTAAGAAATATATTACTCTGGTATTGGCATTTTAACGCTTGTATTTGCTTATATAACTGCAATATGTCTCATATATTCCTCTCGTATTGCCATTTTAAACGCTTGTATTTGCGTATATTACTGCTATATGTCTCATTTGAAACGAATTTGAATCAATATCTGAACATTTTTAATGGTGGCCTATAACTTGATCCGTACATATTTTACGGGGTCCTATAACTTTTTGGTGCAATACGCTAGGAAATATATTACTCTGGTATTGGCATTTTAACGCTAGTATTTGCGTATATTAATGCAATATGTCTCATTTCAAACGAATTTGTATCAAACATCTGAACATATTTTATGGACTCCTATAACTTTTTAGTGCAATACGCTAAGAAATATATTACTCTGGTATTGGCATTTTAACGCTTGTATTTGCCTATATTAGTGCAAATATGTCTCATTTCAAATGAATTTGTATGAACATCTGAACATATTTTATGGGAGTCCTATAACTTTTTAGTGCAATACGCTAAGAAATATATTACTCTGGTATTGGCATTTTAACGCTTGTATTTGCGTATTTAACTGCAATATGTCTCATATATTCCTCTCGTATTGGCATTTTAACGCTTGTATTTGCTTATATTACTGCTATATGTCTCATTTGAAAACGAATTTGAATCAATATCTGAACATTTTTAATGGTGGCCTATAACTTTTTGCTGCAATACGCTAGGAAATATATTACTCGTATTGGCATTTTAAACGCTTGTATTTGCGTATATTACTGCAATATGTCTCATATATTCCTCTCGTATTGGCATATTTACGCTTGTATTTGCGTATATTACTGCAATATGTCTCATTTGAAGCCGAATTTGAATCAATTGATCCGTACATATTTTACGGGGTCCTATAACTTTTTGGGTGCAATACGCTAGGAAATATATTACTCTGGTATTGGCATTTTAAACGCTTGTATTTGCCTATATTAGTGCAATATGTTCTCATTTCAAACGAATTTGTATCAACATCTGAACATATTTTATGGAGTCCTATAACTTTTTAGTGCAATACGCTAAGAAATATATTACTCTGGTATTGGCATTTTAACGCTTGTATTTGCTTATATAACTGCAATATGTCTCATATATTCCTCTCGTATTGGCATTTTAACGCTTGTATTTGCGTATATTACTGCTAAATGTCTCATTTGAAACGAATTTGAATCAATATCTGAACATTTTTAATGGTGAACTATAACTTATAAGTAACAATACGCTAAGAAATATATTACTCTGGGTATTGGCATTTTAACGCTTGTATTTGCGTATATTACTGCAATAATGTCTCATATATTCCTCTCGTATTGGCATTTTAACGCTTGTATTTGCGTATATTACTGCAATATGTCTCATTTGAAACGAATTTGAATAAATTGATCCGTACATATTTTACGGGGTCCTATAACTTTTTGGGTGCAATACGCTAGGAAATATATTACTCTGGTATTGGCATTTTAACGCTTGTATTTGCGTATATTAATGCAATATGTCTCATTTCCAAACGAATTTGTATCAACATCTGAACATATTTTATGGAGTCCTATAACTTTTTAGTGCAATACGCTAGGAAATATATTACTCTGGTATTGGCATTTTAACGCTTGTATTTGCCTATATTAGTGCAATATGTCTCATTTCAAACGAATTTTGTATCAACATCTGAACATATTTTATGGAGTCCTATAACTTTTTAGTGCAATACGCTAAGAAATATATTACTCTGGTATTGGCATTTTAACACGCTTGTATTTGCGTATTTAACTGCAATATGTCACATATATTCCTCTCGTATTGGCATTTTAACGCTTGTATTTGCGTATATTACTGCAATATGTCTCATTTGAAGCGAATTTGAATCAATTGATCCGTACATATTTTACGGGGGTCCTATAACTTTTTGGTGCAATACGCTAGGAAATATATTACTCTGGTATTGGCATTTTAACGCTTGTATTTGCCTATATTAGTGCAATATGTCTCATTTGAAACGAATTTGAATCAATTGATCCGTACATATTTTACGGGGTCCTATAACTTTTTGGTGCAATACGCTAGGAAAATATATTACTCTGGTATTGGCATTTTAAACGCTTGTATTTGCGTATATTAATGCAATATGTCTCATTTCAAACGAATTTGTATCAACATCTGAACATATTTTATGGAGTCCTATAACTTTTTAGTGCAATACGCTAAGAAATATATTACTCTGGTATTGGCAATTTAACGCTTGTATTTTGCGTATTTAACTGCAATATGTCTCATATATTCCTCTCGTATTGGCATTTTAACGCTTGTATTCTCGTATATTACTGAAATAATGTCTCATTTGAAACGAATTTGAATCAATTGATCCGTACATATTTTACGGGGGTCTAATAACATTTTTGGTGCAATACGCTAGGAAATATATTACTCTGGTATTGGCATTTTAAACGCTTGTATTTGCTTATATAACTGCAATATGTCTCATATATTCCTCTCGTATTGCCATTCTAACGCTTGTATTTGCGTATATTACTGCTATATGTCTCATTTGAAACGAATTTGAATCAATATCTGAACATTTTTAATGGTGGCCTATAACTTTATGGTGCAATACGCTAGGAAATATATTTACTCTGGTAATGGCATTTTAACGCTAGTATTTGCGTATATTAATGCAATATGTCCCATTTCAAACGAATTTGTATCAACATCTGAACATATTTTATGGAGTCCTATAACTTTTTAGTGCAATACGCTAAGAAATATATTACTCTGGTATTGGCAATTTAACGCTTGTATTTGCGTATTTAACTGCAATATGTCTCATATATTCCTTCTCGTATTGGCATTTTAACGCTTGTATTCTCGTATATTACTGCAATATGTCTCATTTGAAAACGAATTTGAATCAATTGATCCGTACATATTTTACGGGGTCCTATAACTTTTTGGTGCAATACCGCTAGGAAATATATTACTCTGGTATTGGCATTTTAACGCTTGTATTTTGCGTATATTAGTGCAATATGTCTCATTTCAAATGAATTTGTATGAACATCTGAACATATTTTATGGAGTCCTATAACATTTTAGTGCAATACGCTACGAAATATATTACTCTAGTATTGTCCTGTTTAACGCTTGTATTTGCGCATATTACTGCAATATGTCTCATTTGAAACGAATTTTGAATCAATTTCTGAACATATTTAATGGTGGCCTATAACTTTTTAGTACAATACGCCTAAGTTATATATTACTCAGGTATTGGCATTTTAACGCTTGTATTTGCGTATATTACTGCAATATGTCTCATTTGAAACGAATTTGTATCAACATCTGAACATGTTTTATAGAGTCCTATAACTTTTTAGGGCAAGACGCTGAGAAATATATTACTCTCGTATTGGCATTTTAAACGCTTGTATTTGCGTATATTACTGAAATATGTCTCATTTAAAAACGAATTTGAATCAATATCTGAACATATTTTATTGGGTCCTATAACTTTTTTAGTGTAATACGCTAAGAAATATATTACTCTAGTATTGGCATTTTAACGCTTGTATTTGCGTATATAACTGCAATATGTCTCATATATTCCTCTCGTATTGGCATATTAGCGCTTGTATTTGCGTATATTACTGCAATATGTCTCATTTGAAAACGAATTTGAATCAATTGATCGGTACATTTTAACGGGGTCCTATAACTTTTTGGATGCAAATACGCTAGGAAATATATTTTTCTGGTATTGGCTTTTTTAACGCTTGTATTTGCGTATATTACTGCAATATGTCTCATTTCAAACGAATTTGTATCAACATCTGAACATATTTTATGGAGTCCCTATAACTTTTTTAGTGCAATACGCTAAGAAATATATTACTCTTGGTATTGGCAATTTAACGCTTTGTATTTGCGTATTTAACTGCAATATGTCTCATATATTCCTCTCGTATTGGCATTTTAAACGCTTGTATTCTCGTATATTACTGCAATATGTCTCATTTGAAACGAATTTGAATCAATTGATCCGTACATATTTTACGGGGTCCTATAACTTTTTGGTGCAATACGCTAGGAAATATATTACTCTGGTATTGGCATTTTCACGCTTGTATTTGCCTATATTAGTGCAATATGTCTTCATTTCAAACGAATTTGTATCATCATCTGAACATATTTTATGGAGTCCTATAACTTTTTAGTGCAATACGCTAAGAAATATATTACTCTGGTATTGGCATTTTAACGCTTGTATTTGCGTATTTAACTGCAATATGTCTCATATATTCCTCTCGTATTGGCATTTTTAACGCTTGTATTCTCGTATATTACTGAAATATGTCTCATTTGAAATGAATTTGAATCAATTGATCCGTACATATTTTACGGGGTCCTATAACTTTTTGGTGCAATACGCTAGGAAATATATTACTCTGGTATTGGCATTTTAAAACGCTTGTTTTTGCCTATATTAGTGCAATATGTCTCATTTCAAACGAATTTGTATCAACATCTGAACATATTTGGTATTGGCATTTTTAACGCTTGTATTTGCGTATTTAACTGCAATATGTCTCATATATTCCTCTCGTATTGGCATTTTAACGCTTGTATTTGAGTATATTACTGCAATATGTCTCATTTGAAACGAATTTGAATCAATTGATCCGTACATATTTTACGGGGTCCTATAACTTTTTGGTGCAATACGCTAGGAAATATTTTTTTCTGGTATTGGCATTTTTAACGCTTGTATTTGCCGTATATTACTGCAATATGTCTCATTTCAAACGAATTTGTATCAACATCTGAACATATTTTATGGAGTCCTATAACTTTTAGTGCTATACGCTAAGAAATATATTACTCTGGTATTAGCATTTTAACGCTTGTATTTGCGTATTTAACTGCAATATGTCTCATATATTCCTCTCGTATTGGCATTTTAACGCTTTTATTTGCGTATATTACTGCAATATGTCTCATTTGAAACGAATTTGAATCAATTTGATCCGTACATATTTTTACGGGGTCCTATAACTTTTTGGTGCAATACGCTAGGAAAATATATTACTCTGGTATTGGCATTTTAACGCTTGTATTTGCCTATATTAGGTGCAATATCTCTCATTTCAAACGAATTTGTATCAACATCTGAACATATTTTATGGAGTCCTATAACTTTTTAGTGCAATACGCTAAGAAATATATTACTCTGGTATTGGCATTTTAAAACGCTTGTATTTGCTTATATAACTGCAATATGTCTCATATATTCCTCTCGTATTGGCATTGTAACGCTTGTATTTGCGTATATTACTGCTATATGTCTCATTTGAAACGAATTTTGTATCAACATCTGAACATGTTTTTACGGGGTCCTATAACTTTTTTGGTGCAATATGCTAGGGAAATATATTACTCTTGGTATTGGCAT
Organism: Nebria salina; assembly: GCA_944039245.1. Classification (NCBI taxonomy): domain Eukaryota; kingdom Metazoa; phylum Arthropoda; class Insecta; order Coleoptera; family Carabidae; genus Nebria; species Nebria salina. The sequence goes on along the minus strand of CALUEK010000301.1, from coordinate 1,533 downwards.
TTTAAACGCTTGTATTTGCGTATATTACTGCAATTATGTCTCATTTCAAACGAATTTGTATCAACATCTGAACATATTTTATGGGAGTCCTATAACTTTTTAGTACAATACGCTAAGAAATATATTAACTCTGGTATTGGCATTTTAACGCTTGTATTTGCGTATTTAACTGCAATATGTCTCATATATTCCTCTCGTATTGGCATTTTAAACGCTTGTATTTGCGTATATTACTGCAAATATGTCTCATTTGAAACGAATTTGAATCAATGATCCCGTACATATTTTACGGGGTCCTATAACTTTTTGGTGCAATACGCTAGGAAATATGTTACTCTGGTATTGGCATTTTAACGCTTGTATTTGCCTATATTAGTGCAATATGTCTCATTTCAAACGAATTTGTATCAACATCTGAACATATTATATGAGTCCTATAACTTTTTAGTGCAATACGCTAAGAAATATATTACTCTGGTATTGGCATTTTAACGCTTGTATTTGCGTATTTAACTGCAATATGTCTCATATATTTCCTCTCGTATTGGCATTTTAAACGCTTGTATTTGCGTATATTACTGCTATATGTCTCATTTGAAACGAATTTGAATCAATATCTGAACATTTTTAATGGTGGCCTATAACTTTTTGGTGGCAGATACGCTAGGGAAATATATTACTCTGGTATTGGCATTTTAACGCTTGTATTTGCCTATATTAGTGCAATATGTCTCATTTCAAACGAATTTGTATCAACATCTGAACATATTTTATGGAGTCCTATAACTTTTTAGTGCAATACCGCTAAGAAATATATTACTCTGGTATTGGCATTTTAACGCTTGTATTTGCGTATTTAACTGCAATATGTCTCATATATTCCTCTCGTATTGGCATTTTAACGCTTGTATTTGCGTATATTACTGCTATATGTCTCATTTGAAACGAATTTGAATCAATATCTGAACATTTTTAATGGTGGCCTATAACTTTTTGGTGCAATACGCTAGGAAATATATTACTCGTATTGGCATTTTAAACGCTTGTATTTGCGTATATTACTGCAATATGTCTCATATATTCCTCTCGTATTGGCATATTAACGCTTGTATTTGCGTATATTACTGCAATATGTCTCATTTGAAGCGAATTTGAATCAATTGATCCGTACATATTTTACGGGGTCCTTTAACTTTTTGGTGTAATACGCTAGGAAATTATATTACTCTGGTATTGGCATTTTAACGCTTGTATTTGCCTATATTAGTGCAATATGTCTCATTTCAAACGAATTTGTATCAACATCTGAACATATTTTATGGAGTCCCTATAACTTTTTAGTGCAATACGCTAAGAAATATATTACTCTGGTATTGGCATTTTAACGCTTGTATTTGCTTATATATCTGCAATATGTCTCATATATTCCTCTCGTATTGGCATTTTTAACGCTTGTATTTGCGTATATTACTGCTAAATGTCTCATTTGAAACGAATTTTGAATCAATATCTGAACATTTTTAATGGTGAACT